>OOFC01049670.1:393-38558 GCA_900323345.1 Pseudochromis fuscus
AAACATGTTTTCAGTTATTTCACCTTTTTTAGTTCAGTACATAACTCCATGTGTGTTCATTCATAGTTTTGATGCCTTCAGTGAGAATCTACAATGTAAATAATCATTAAAATAAAGAAAAAACATTGAATGAGAAGGTGTGTCCAAACTTTTGGCCTGTAGTGTACATAAGAGGTTTAGTGGTTTACTGTAGTCTAATACAATAAAAAATAATTTCTTTTGAAGGATCCTTAAAGAGTGCCGGCAGGTAAAGTGGATTCTGCGTTAGTAGTGTCATCAGATATGGATGACAGTGTTTGCTCATTTAGAGAAACTTTTCAAATTCTTTGTAGACAAAACTAACCAGCATCATATCGCAGAGCGGTGAAATGGTGATATGTGTCGCAGACATAAAGGTTATGTCTGAATTTGTAGTATTTCCAAATGCTGCATCACGGTCTTCTTATATCAAGTGTTCTTCTTCAGCTGTCTGTCTCTCGGTCAAATTCTCTCCTGCTTCAACAACACACTTTGATTTTACAAAGTGATCTGTGTCTGTGTTTATGAGAAACCACAGTCTGCACAAACACAGACTCATGCAGAGAATAGCTGCTTTTTAACAGGCCACTGCCTCAATGTTTTTATTGACAGAGGGATCTCAGGTACAGCTGCTCAGGATGCTACTGTACACCAGGCATTCCTCCATTAAATACACAGTGGATCAGAAGTGTACACATCTACACATGTTGGCACAGGCACACATATTTGTATAATGTTTTTTAAGATCTTCACTGGTTCATGATGTAAATTTATTATTTATTTTTCTTATGTATCTTTAAAAAAAACAAGAAAAAAGGATTTGACTTGAAATAATTTCCTCTGGATTTGTGCTAACATCCTAACCTGCTGTGTGTGTTTCTCTGTGGGTGTGGGAACTAAAATTCTCTCTGTCCAAACATTCATTCATTTCTTCTTTGAATCACTTTGATTTGCAACTTTTTGTGGCAGATTTTATGATTTGGGTTTGACATGACTGCTGACTTTTCGTCCTCACCATCAATCAACATGTGTTCGTTGATGGTGGGGAACTTTTTAATTGATATCACTTTCTTTCATCCACATATGATTCATTTCCCACCAGATTTCTGTCTTTATTGAAGCTGATTTAACTGCGATATTGTTCTTCAGTTCCAGCTCCGAGGAGGCTGCGTTTCAGTTTGCTGTCGCCGAGCAAACTGCTTGTTTTCTGGAAGGAGCCCAAAGGAGACTTTGACAGCTATCTGTTTCTCTACAACAGTACACCAGGTAGGATGTTTTTGTAGTGTAGACACACGCACAAAACATACACACACACACCTACGTAGTGGAAATACATCTGTGCCAAAGAAAAGTGACACTTAACTTTGAAATTTTGAAGGAAGAATCCCATTATGACTTGGGTTTTCTGTCTGTCAGGAAGGATTATGTAATTTACTTCTTATCAAAGCTCCTTTGAAGGGATTACACTCTTGAGAGATGTGGAGGACTCAAAGTTTGTCCTGCACCTCTGCCAAGTTTGAAACAAGGGAGTGTTTTTTGCTGCGTATGTGGATCTTGTCAGCAGATTTTAAAAGTGGGACTGATAGATGCACAGGACAGTAGGACCTACAGTGACTCACTGAGGAGTTCAGTCGAGGACAGCTGAGTGACAGCGGGAGCAGCAGTCATTCATACAGCGTTAAACTGCATTATCGCTGAATGGAGTTATGGGAGTGATGGACACCTGATGTCCCGCCACAGACCCATCAGGGTAGAGATGCGGAGAAGGACTTCTCCTCTTCCAGTAGTAGTCATCCGTGTTACCAATGACGTAACCTTCATCATGTAATCACAGTGCACAACATTCACCGACATGCACATCAGCTCTTTCACTATTGCCTCACTGCTGCCTGCTGTTTTTCTTATTAATGCTGAGCTGAATACGGCAGGCAATTCTTTCACAGGAGGTGTAAAAATGAATAAGTAGGACTGAATAAGCACGCCGTAGCATAAAACTTGTTTCTTTCAAACAACACTTTGTGAGAGATGCCTCGTCTCACAATTTCTCGCTGCCACTGAAAAGAGAACTAAAACTCAAATTTATGGCCTCTTGCTTGTCAGGGAGGAGTGCAGCAGTAGCTCACTGGTGTTTAGCTAATGCAGAAAAAAAAAATGGACTTTTAACATTGTCCTTGCTGCATTCATACACTGTACAGAATGTAATGTAAAACCCTCCTGATAGATAAAATGGATGAGGACCCAAGAACCTGTCCTGATGTCCAGTGTCCTCTGTCCCTCAGTGTGTCTGAGTCAGATGAGGTGAACGACAGTCACAGTGGAGCTTGTTAAGACTGGCTGGACTCCTTTTGTTGAGACTAAAACACCTTTTTAGACCACAAAGGGGGCCGTCAGACTGACAGCTAACCTTTTGGCTCAACATAATATCCTTTTCTCCTCAGACTTTTTCTGAAGAGAAGCAAATAGTGCAACTGGATAAGGATTTGAGGCCAAGGTTGAAGTAGATGATTGACTTTGGCCTGCAATAAATGACTAGCTGAGTATTTTTTTTTTCTTTAAATGAATGCTTATATTCTTTAAAACATTTTCCCCTCTCAATTTTCTCCATTATCAGCTTGTATCCTTGAAGATAATGTGACCCATGTCTTATTGCATCAGAAAGTGCTTATCTATAGCTTCTGTCTAGCTTTATTCTGGATGAATATGTGGATAAGTGGATGAATTAGGCTAAAATGACTGCATGTCTGCTCAGTAGCCTGCCAACAATTCTGATATTCAGATAGTGTGTGCTGTGTCCATGTGGACAAACATATTTGTGTTTTAGTCAATAGTGCCAGATGTCTATATTCATTCTGGTTAAATCTCAGTGGAGATGAAACCAGTTGAGAAAAGCTTTTTTTTTTTCCTTGTATGCAACTGAATATTTGGAGTAATTTTAGGTTTGAAAAGTGTATTCACTCTTCAAGCACTGAAAGAAGCAAATAGTGCTGAAGAACAATTTGTGATCTCTGAGGTTTAAAATCGATGGAGCAATACAGAACAATGTGATTTTACTGCAGTACCATCAAAGCGCAGCGGTTTTTGTGCGTGTACCCTCCATACGACTCAAGACACTGTTGTATAGGTTTTCAGCAGGTTATTAACACTTTTATAAGTAAACTTCACCTTTGTGTCACTTTACCAGGTGAGTTTTCAGGTGCAGCATAACTCCTCGCCTCAGTGCTTTTTAATCTGAGCCACAGATGTAGTGGTTGTTTTTATTATGGCTACACGGAGCAACAAGGAGCGTTTTTCACACCACAACATAAACTTCACACTCACTCTGTGAAATAGTTTCTAAAAGCAACGCTGATAATTAAACTTTGCCTTTTATAAGAAAATAAGCTTCAGCCTCGGTTGTTTGTTGGATTGTAAGAGTGTGGATCAGGTAAGAGGTCGCTCTGTGTAGCTGGATTTGTTGTGTAATTGTTGAGACTGCCGAGGCCACATTGTGGTCTTGTATGTGTTATAAATTACGGGCTTTGTTTCTTTTGGACTTGTGGTGGTTTTTATAAAGTATTTTTTGTTGTTGCTTTACATGCATTTTGTTGGCCACTACCAAGAAAAACAAAGTGACACTGCTGTGTGCTCGCTGATGATTGTACCAGGCATGTTTTGCATTTGTGATAAAGCACTTGTGTTAAACGGAGTGCCAGTGAAATTTCAGCCAACTTTTTTATATTTATTCGGGTTTAAAATAAAAGTAAGGAAAACACAAGTTGTTTGCCATAATCTTCACAAACCTACTTACTCACACTAAATATGGAGAAACGTTAGTTTTAAGTAGTTTTCCCACAAATGATGTCACTTACTGTTTGCATGCAAGTTGTTTGAAATCATAAAAACAAATCATATATATGTTGTTTCAGCAAATCTGTAAAGCTTAAAGGATATACTCAACATTTTTGAAGAAATGTACCTATTGGCTTTGAGAGTTAGATTTAAAAAAGCCTTTATGTACAAAGTATAGAGCCACAGTTAGGTCACTATAAAAACTGAAAGCAGAGGGAAAGTGCTCATCTGGCTCTAACACTCACTAATTGACCTGTTGTATCTCGTTTGTTTAATTTGTATACAAACAGAAAAGTAAAAATAGTACTTTGTGGTTTTAAGTGGAGGTTTAGTTGCAGATTGCTGCTCTGCCAGAGGAAATGCTGTGCATGTGAAATGCAGCATAAATGACAATTTCTTTGTGTGTTAAGAAACAGCATGTAATCCCCTCTGAGGAGACAAATAGTAATTTGTCTGCATTAAGGACTAAACAAATAGGATGCAGCATATTAATTACTCAGCTTTTTAAAGATGCTGTGTGTTTCTGATCTTAGGATAAAATCAGATGAGCAGACATGACACTAAGTGGAGTCACATCTACTTGAAAACCATCAGAAAAGCAAACAGACAAAAAGAATGATGCTTCTCTAGTTTATGTTTTTCTTGTTTTTTGTCTGGTTTTATTTTTGTTTTCTTAGTCTCTGCATTTCTTGGTTTTCTAATTTCCCTCACTTCACTGTCTGTGCCTCTTCTGTCTTAGTTTTTCATGTCAGTGTCTTTTCCTGTTTTATTTTGGTAGAGAACTTTCTGTGTTATGTTTTAGTGCTGCTTCCTGTCTTTGTTCTCCTCCCTCCTGTCTGATTGCTGGCCCTGCCCTGATGTACCTCACCTGTCTCACTGCTGTGCTCACCTGTGTCTGATAATCACTGCTCCCTCACAAACACTTCCTGCCTCTGTCTTGTCTCTGTCAGTTTGTTTGTGTTGTATCCAGAGTTGGATCCTGTGTTGTGCTCTGTGTTGGACTTGGTGCTTTGTCCAGTCCTGCCATCCGGTTTTCTATCCTGCTCTGCCACCCGCCACCCTGTCTGGAGTGTCTTGTGGTTTTGTTTTTCCAGTTACTTTGTGGATTAATCCCTTTGGACTGCTGTTTTGGATTTTCCTGCCATGTTCATGCTGGCCCTCTGAGTTTTTAAATTTTTTTATTAAAGCCTTTTGTTCACCTGATCTGCTTGCCTGCATGTGTCTACATTTGGCTCCTGCTTCCTGCCTCCCAACACAAAACCAAGAACAGGCAAGAAATCCAGAAATACTGACCAATCAGACGACTTTGACAAGCAATAGGCTAAAGCAAAAACTGGTCAAAGCTGGCAAAATGTCAGACACACAGGTAACACGAAGGATAGCATCCTGGTGATTTCAGGTGAACTCTTTGATCTCTGGTTGTTGTCACCTGATAGATCAGTTTTGTTGATGAGTGAGATCTATGCAGGTGAGGGAATAGATTGTAATGAAAGTTTAGAGATAGCCCTGAGAAAACTGAGTGATAAACTCTTAGTGCCTGCAACTGTTGTCACACGGTGACCAAGTACATGCCGACAGTTCAGCTGCAGTCCTGATGTTTGGTTGAATGATGGCGTTCATCTGCACTGACTGAGGTTCAAGTCTCTGGAGCTGATCAATGCCTTACCCCACCTGATCTTCAGCCGCCTTCAGGGGGATTTATCTCCTTTCTCCCGTAGGTGTCGTTAGTCATCACCCTGCAGGGACAGTGGGCGTGCACACACACACACACACACACACACACACACACACACACACACCTTATTGATGGCTGCAATTGATCGCAGTGTCAAAATTAAAATGGGGTGATAATGTGACCTGTTGGCCCGACGGGGATTAACGGCTGAGGAGAGGACACACACACACACACACTCTTTTTTGTTTCTTTGTGAGAATCGACTGTTTATTTTAGGAGCAACTGAAAAGAAGCAAAACTTAACTGTAACCTTCATTCTGTGTCAAAGGTTCATCCACCAGCAACAGAAGTAAACAATGAAACATCTTGATCATGGTGTTTGTTTATGTCTTCTTCCTCCTTTCGGCATTTGATTATTTGTGTTTTGATTATTATTTAACGACACACTTTAAGCTCCTCACAAACAAATCCACCATAAAATAAAACAGTTTGACCTTGAACATAATGCTTGCCTGCCTTCCGAATAAAGAATATTAATCAGCTCTTCCGCTGAATTAACTTCATATTGGCTCGGTCATGAGAATACTAATGTTATGCTTCCAAGCAACGCAATAAAGCAACAAGAAGTATCTGAGTCTAATGTTTTCCTCTCTTCTTTTTCCTCTTCTCTCTTTGTCAGGTGGTAAACAGAAGGAGATTGTAATACCTAAATCGGATACTAAGGTGTTGATAACAGACTACAGCGCTTCTAAAGACTACACTTTCAGTGTCACAGCTGTCAGAGGCAGCGAGCAGAGCCGACCACTTCAGGGCAAATATAAAGGTTGGTTTTTACTTTCTACTCTTCTGCTCCTGTACTGTTGTCAGTGTTACCTCATTTCCGCTTTATCCTATATGCAGTATACCCCAGCTTGAAATGGTCTGCTTTTTGTTTTATTTGGATCTCCTAACATGTAATTAATTTGTTCTTTGTGCTGCAGGTGAAAGAGGTGAGAGTGACGGAGGAGACAAGACTGAGCCCCAGAGGCTGACTGATTCAGTTGTACCTCCCGAGGCTGCCAATGAGATCTCTTTAGGTAGGACAAACGCACAAAAACACTGTTTCCAGGAGAGGAGGCCTTGCGCAAATCTTACGCTCACATGAACGTATAAATAAAATGAATTGCGCTGATGAATAGCGTCCTGCTTAAAGAGTCCTCCAGTCAGTTGCCATAGCGATGTTTGGAGGTAGGAAAAACAGCCGTTGGTGCTTTCTCTAAAACCAGCTCCCATAGATCAGAAAGCCAAAAAAAATGAGTGTGGGTGTGTGTCCGTGTCCAGTTGGATCCGACTGTGCAGTGTTTCCCCCCATGCAGAGTTTGTGTGCGAACGGTTAACAGCAAAATCCACCTTTTTAAAGCAAAACACAGGCAGACGTCAGCCTGGTGGTCCACTTACCCAACAAGCAGAGATGCCAAAACCATCTCTGCCTCACTGGCGAAACATTCACAGTTATGATTTGTGGAAACTTCTTAGCAAATGACTGTAACTCCTGATATTAGGCGGGTGACCTGAACTGTTCGCTTGTGCCTGTGGTTGTCTGTTCATCTGAGCTGCCCCTCCAAACAAGACGTCTGGCTTTCTGTCTGTGTGTTTATTATTGAACCCAAGCTGTTCTTACAGTTGGCAGCACTGACGTCCTCATATTTAAATGCCTGATATTTCAACCTCTTTTCTATGCAATGTGAGAGAAGAAGGGGATCATTTTCTTTATTGGGAGAGTACGTGCACAGCGACTGTCCTCGATCCGCTGATTTCTTTCCCATAAATGAGAGTTCAGGAGGTAATCTTTTGCTTTAGCGTGATTGATCGTTGTAACATGGTTTTCTGTGTGTGCTTATGTGCGTTTGGGAGAAAAGATGAAGCTAGTTATGGGCCGACTCAGACATGAGCGATGCTTGTGGCCAAATTTGAGACTCTCTAACTGCTGCTGATGTGTGAATGCGATTGTTTTTACAAGATTTAAACGTCACTTTCACCACAGCTCTGTAGCCTAAAGTGTACACAAAGACAAAATCTCATTACTCGGTGGAAGGATGCTTATTATTTAAGAGCACTTGCTTTAGGCTGGCTTATTATTTGGTTTTGCCCGAGTGATCATTTATCATAGGGTACTAAAGGAATGCTGTGGTTTAGAAATTTTCACAAAGTTGCGATTATTTGATGCAGTTTAGAGGTTCGGCCTCAATTTAACTGTACACCGTGCGTCATCATTTTTCTGCACTATAACCCTTATGTATTATTTGCACAATATAATTTTACTCTGTAACGCTATACGTGCACTTCATAGTTGCTGATGGAGCAAGAGAGTGACACACACACTCAAAGAGAGACAGAGAGAATCACTGAGCATTTCATATCCATGAATACATAATAAACTGGCTCCTGGTGGAAAAGACATTGACAGTAAATCATAAATTTCATACTGAGTGCAATCTCTGGTAACATTTAAAATTCGTTATTGTGGTATATTAACCTGCATACCAAGCTATGGAAAACTACTGGCTTCATAATAAATAATGTACTGTAGCAGCTACATGTAGATTCTTCATTTTCTACTTTTCTATGCTCCACTGTTGCTTGAATTGTTGCATCTGTCTTTGTAATACTGATGATATTGTACAGTCTTGACCTGACTGTGTGAGGTGGGCTGAAATTACTTTTCTATGATTTGTCTCTAGATAAATTAAAGTTGAATTGAATTGGAAAATGCTGTGCTGTCAATCTACTAAAGCAAGAACTGAAACAATTAAAACTAAAACAACACTTTTTATGAAAATAATCTTTTTTGTTTACCCTGGATTTGTTTTGAGCTTCCACTGTCTGATTTGGTGGTTGATAAATGAAATTCAATCACAAACAAAATTGTGTTTTTGTTGAAAGCCACACTTATTTCTCGATGTGTGCTTCCTTCGTTAAGCCGTACAGAAGCATGTCATGTGATAAACACACACATTGGGTTTGAAAATTACCACAAACAAATCTTTAATGTGGGCTGACATGGTGAACTCTACCTGCAGTGCGCTTATTTACAAAATAGAAACTTAAACTACCTCTGAACCCAGACTGAAAGTGTATCTTTATAGAAATACAATCATCACACTACATTTCACAGTCTGTCTCTCTCCCACACATACACACACACACACACAGGAGTACACACAGAGGTTTAGATCTTTGATGTTTTACTCTTCATCTTTGTTTCTCTCCCGCTGTCCTCCTCCTCTCCTTCGTGTTAGTAGGTAGATTATAAAGCTGGATTTCCTTCAGTCGGCTGTTATCAGAACCACTCACCATTCGCTGCAGCAGAGGTGACCTTGATTGGTGTTCTGCCTCCTACCTGTTGGGGATTATAATAATATCCTGCTGTGCTTCAGTAGAATTTGTGAATGTACTGTATGTGTGTATCTGTGTGTGTGTGTGTGCACCTTTGTGTGCTCTAGTGATGATGATTATGTGCCACCGTGGATCAATAGAAGACGCTCTTTTATGCAGTAACGTGTGACTGCTGCTCTTTTTCTTCCTCTCTATCAGGCACTGTGTGTGTATTTATGTTCTCCAGTGATAATACCAATGTCCCACCGTGCTCTGAAAAGATGGCGTTGCATGATGCATTAGAAAGTCTTCCTGTGTGTGTGTGTGTATTAGCATTGCTAACCCAGTCCATCACCACTTTGTTCCAGAGTAGTAATCAGCTTGCTTTCATGTGAGGGTGGGTTGTTTACAAAACCTTTCATTAACAGCTGGCTCACACTCCCGTCGCTTCTCTGATGTGTGTGCGAGTGTGTGTTTGAGCGTGTTTGTGTGTTCCAGACATCAGACGACTCACTTATCTTTTTGCACTCTGGCCAGCTTTGTGTGTATGTGTGTGTGTCACACCTCCATCTCAACGCATTTGTAGAGATAGAAGCAGTAAAGTGACAATTTGATAAATCAAAAAAAGGAAAAAGCACAGTAACTGAAAACACATACTTTACTAAGGTGGGTTTAAATTGGGTGGAGGGGTTTTGAAGACAGAGCGCCATTAGTCAGAGGAAGTGTCGTGAAACTTCTTGTGCTCTCAGTAGAACTACCTTTGCAACCACCTTTGTTCTTAAGATACTCTACAAATTACTTAACCACATCTTGCAGAGTGTAAGCACAGGCTGCTCTGAACTAAACACAGACTGTCCACTCCAGCAACTCTGAATGAGACTAAATCTGTCTGCTGTTGGGGTGTCATTGACTGTCTCTGAGCAAACACAAATGGCAACAGTCTACCTTGCTTTGTAGTTTGTAGTTTGTAGTCTGTCCGCCATATGAATGTCAGTCAGCTGTAGGTCCGCACCCTAAAGGTCAGTGATTGGAGTCATCGGCCAGAGACCCACAAGTTAAATCTCAGTTTTTTACAGACTGTAAATCAATCTACTGGATTCAGCTGCTCGCAGCTGGAAGATGTGAAGAGAATTTCTTTTCCTCTTAAATATCCATTTCTCAGTTGGAGTGACTGTTTGACTGTGTGAAGAGAAAAGCCAGATTTAAAAGGCCAGTTCTGTGCAGTGTAGGAATTACACTCAAATTATAAAGGACAAAATGGACTTTTCATCTGAAAGAAGTCAGGCTGATACAACAAGGACATCACTACAGTTTGCACATTTGCTGCTGAGTCAGTTAGATTAAGTTTTACTGATTTGCTCCTGCTAAATGAAATGTTATATCATTCTGTCAAATCAGTGAAGTTTTTCCTCATGCTTTCTTAATGAGTAACATCAAAGAAATGTTATTACTGTGAAGCATAATTGCCTTATTCCCAGCTCCCAGTAATGACTATAAATACACAAAACACCTCCTATGTTTCCTTTTACATGTGATAATTGAAAAGTCAAACATAGTGACATATAAGGGCTTTGATCACATCACAGTATTTGAAAGAAAGATTATTTTTTTTAATAATCTGAGGACAGGGAGAGAGGGAGATTAATGAATTAGAGGCACCACATCTCTGCTGTGAATATGTGTGTGTGTGTGTGTGTGTGTGTGTGTGAACATCTAGTTATATCTCAGCAGGTTAGTAAGCGGAAAAGAGCTTCATTGATAGTGCTCTCTGTGTGTAGTTAGGCCACAGTATTGACTATTAATGTTTTATTATTTTTATACACTTTTTGTGAATTATTGTTTTACTGATGAAGTGACTGTACTGGTCTGTAGAACTACTGGACAAAATATATTTCTCTCAGAACTGATATTTCTCTCAGGTCAAAAAACAAAAAAAGAGATAAAAATATAGATCTACATTTTGTCTTAAAAGAAGTGATTAATAAAATTATTATTTCAGGATATTTTTGTCAGTCTGCTTCTGCATTCGGACTGAATAGATGTAAATAAACAGCACATTTTAACCACTTCACTACGGAAAAACAATAACTACAAAATTTAGTTTCTGCTGAAAACTAAGAATTAAAAATCTTTGCCAGGAATCTCTGCATAAAGTTGAAAACATCAAATCTGTAACTTTATAAGTGTAAAAAGCATGAAATAAAACATTAATTGGTTTTGTAGCTAAGTCCTAGTTGGTCAGTTTTTTCCCATAGACTGTGTATAGAATGGACAAAGCCAGAAGTCAGACTTAAGCCAGAAGTTTGGTGTTTGAACATCGGGATGTTGGTTTTCTGGAGCCAGAAATGACCATATTTGAAGATGGAGGGAGGAGCGAGGAGACCCTTCAACCTCAAGATGCCGTCTAATGTGCATGAGACTTAAGTTCAGGGCTGGTCTCATTTTGAGATCAGATCTGTCAATCAAACCAATGACACTTTCTGAAGCCTAATATCTAGTTAGTGATGAAATGATTTTCAGATGGACCACCAGATCACTGAGAAGAGGAGATGAATTTAGTTAATGATATTAGAATAACTTGTGGAAAAAAGTATTGACTGAGTATTTCATGCCAGAGTTTTTGGAGCCAGCATCTAGTGGTTGTCGGGGATATTGCACTTTTTTTTGCATTGGCCTAATTTCAGAGACCTGGTTGCTTCATCCAATTCTACATACAGTCAGTGATTTTTAGTTACGTCCCTAGATCAGTTCTTAGTCACATTCTGATTGGACGTTTTGTCGCTCTTTCCTGATTTGCCAGTTTGAAGCCACAGTCTGATTGGCTTGTTGTTAGCATTGTTCTGATGGTCTGGTTGTCAACCACATTTTGATTAGCTTGTTTGTCACCCTGTCATGATTAGTGCATTTGTTTGAAGCCACATCATTAGTAGATGGACTAAAAAAATCTCTTTAAACATGATCATTGTGTTGTTGTGCGAATGCTTTCTCAATGTTTACACAGTATTAAAGAGTTGGTGAATCTCAGCGGTGTAAATGTTTTCTCAGCATTCACACAATGAATGAGAAAGTTTGTGTTACGTTCACTTTCCACTTGTTTCTGACAGTTTTGTCTTTGCCAATAAAAGACTCTCTGGGCCCCTTAATCAGCTGGCTGCATTAAAACATGTCTAAGTTGCTAATGTTCATACTTCATTCTCACTGTCCAAAGTGTCAAACATCAACATTTACTTTCCACTTTGGACTGAGACAAAGAGGCAGAGCAAATACTGTGTAATGCTGTTACACACAGGGACCAGATGAGATCAGTTTGTGAGGCTGCCATCTTTGTTCGCTTGAGTCAGTGGATCAACAAAAACCATCAGAGTGCTTTCAGGTCTTTCTGTCCCCCAGAACATTGCTGTAATATTTTGTTTGTCCTAAAGGATGAAGATGATTTAACTGTAAATATTCACGTTTTATAGGACATCCTACAGCCTTATGAATGCTTTTATACACAACATGTCCCTACAGAAAACAGGTTGGGAAACTTCTTGTATTTGTGTATCTCTCTTTTCGTAGTTTTTGACTTTAAACTCTCCAATAAAAACAGTATGTGACAACTTAAAAACCATAGATTTACTTAGTTATCATTAAATTTATTAACAGTTTGCTGCTGGTGACGGTTTCATCCAAAATAAAGTTAGTAAGGAATTCTGCAGCCAGGGACGATAAATATCTGTGTTTTGCTTATTAAAGCAAGAACAAATCCATTAGTGATCCCATGTGCAGGACAGTGATATATTTTCTTTGGAGGTTGGCCCTGAACAATATTTCTTCAAAAATAATGGCCATTATTTAGACAGCTGTGTAATATTAGATCAGAGGACATCTGTGTGTGTGTGTGTGTGTGTGTGTGTGTGTGTGTGTGCGCGTGTGTGTCTATGACATTATGTGATACAAATGTGGGTCAGTAGCCTTCAGTAGTAAACAGATGGTTGTCACTGTGAAGACCATAAACATCTAACAGATACAGTAAGTCAACACCAGTGTCTCCTTATAAAACTTTAATACTACATTGTTGGATGGACCACAAAGAAAAAAAAAAAAAAATGTTGTAATAAAAGATAATTTCCCTCCGTGGACACTGTGTTACTCTAAATCTCGGTCTACTTTTCAACATATTTTAACAAATACACTGTTTATTATCACCTTTGCAAGTTGTAGATATTAACAACAAGAGATTGATGCCTCTCAGAGCTTTTCAGCTGCTTAAGTAGATCGACTTTGATTAAATGGTCGACTTGCTTTGGTACAAAAAGCAATCAGAGCACCAAACCAACTGCAGACACACACAAGTGGAGATCATTGAACAGTAATGGACAAAAAGCCTCTCCCTTCCTCCATGCTGCGGTGCCTTTTTCAATACGTATTACCTAACAGGATATGAGTGGAGCGTTGCCGTCTTCACTCCTTGCACGGTCAGACACACACAGATTGAACCCAAGGGACAGACGTAGTTAAAGTTGAACTGGAGGCCAATGAGATTCTGTTGACATTCACCACACTGGCAGTGAGAGCGAGCGAGAGGGAGAGTCCGCTAGTATCCATCACCCCGGCAGAGGGTAACAAGCACACACCTGGAGAGAGGGGTTTCTGTATTTATAGCCAACCTTAATTCCTAACATTATCATTTATTTCAGCTCCGGTGCTCCCCAGCGAGGTGTGTAAATTTGTGTGTGTGTGTGCACATCCCTCTATATCTATCACCCTGCTAATTCCCAGCTTTAACATTCATTTAGTCTAAATCTCTCTATCTCTTTGTGGCTCTGTGCCTTCCTTTATTTATTTCCTTATTTGTTTCCAGAATTACCAGCTCTAGACGTCCTCAGTCTTTTGTGCATTTCACTCTTTCGTTTTAATTTAAGTCCTATCTTGTGCTATTCAGTCACTCTGATGCTCAGTGGACACGTGATGTCAAAGGTTTGTGTGTTTCTGGAGAGATGTGGCACTAAGCTGACCAAACTGATGGAAGGAGACAAATACAGTGAATACATTCAGGCTAATTCAAGCATGCGCAGGCTACAAACCAACTCATAAGGGATGTTATCATTTCTTTTGAACATTACATCAGTTCTTTCCATTTGAGAGCAAAATGAGCCAAAGATGTATGTCATGGCTAAGAGCATAAAAGGCTCCAAGAAATTTAAAATAGACGCTGTAGACGTGATGTGAAAGTAATGATTTGACTAATGGGAAAACGCACAGTGTCGATAGAAACTGATGTGTCATCTGAAGAAGTAAGGATACCGGTAAAGAGAAGTATTGAAATAAACCAAAGGGAAAAGTGTTGTGACAAAGAGTAAACTCAGGTATATGTCCTCAAGAAATCCACATTTTGTCTCATCTTGCTTTTTCCATCATTACATCTTTTGTTTTACACTTTGTTTTGTGCAGTTTCCAATGACTGAATTATTCCTGCTTAGAGGAACTAAAGAAATATCATCCTCACACATGGTGGATGTGTGTTCAGAGACTTGGGAGCAGATCAGTGTTTGCTCATTTGGACGTGTGTGTGTGTGTGGTCTCTGTGCTAGCCAGACGACTGTCCTTGTCCTCTATTAAGAGGGGGTTCATGGGTGAGTTGAGCTAATTGTATGACAGTGGTTAACAAGTGGATGTGATAATGACATTTCAGCCATTAGTGGCAAGGACTCAATTAGAATAATTAGACTCTGCTTCCTCCCTGATTTTTTCCTGCTATAGCTTCTCAATCCTCCGTCTTCATAGGACACTGTACTTCTCTGACGCCGCTGGAAGGGCCGTGACATGTTGTCTTTGGCTGTTTGCTCCTCAAACAACTCTGCTACACGTGTAGTCTAACCAGAAATTTTCCAAGTTAAAACTGTGCATGCAACAGCACATATTTACATAATTTATAAGTTTTACATGGCATGCAATAACTGCAATAGGTAAGGTTGTTGTTGGAAAGGGAACGCCTTGATCATTTATGTGTGTCCCTTTCATGTGAATGTTAAAGTTGACTTAATTTTGCATTAAGAACCAAACTATCTATCTTGAAAGCTCTGTGTTGCTGTTTTAGCTGTTCATTTTCTCTGTCAAAATCAAAAAATGTTTTACACTTCAGTTGTGTATAGAATTGAATGAAGCAAAAATAAGGCCAATGTGGAAGTGCAAAAAAAGTCCAATACTCCCAACTACCACTGGATGCTGGATCCAAATATCTCTCCAAATGACCTCAATTCAAAAATCTTAATTTTCGAGCATGAAATACTCACTCAATAAATTAATTCTGGTGTAAAGTAAGTTGTTTTTTTATTAGGGATCTGGTGGTCCATCTGAAAAAATCTCAAAACTAATGACTGGAGTAGATATTAGTCGTCAAAAAGAGGAATATTTGATTAGTTTGATTGACAGGCCTGGTCTCCAGAGTGTCATACGTACTGGGCAGTGTCCTCGGGTTCAAGGGTCAGAACTGCCTCCTCACTTTTTCATATCCAAATATGGTCACTTCTAGCTCCTAATAACCAACATGGCGACGTTCAAACGCCATGCTCCTGTCTTCAAAACATTAAATCACAAACCAGCACGGTATGTCACATGTACACAGTCTAAGGTTTTACGTTACTTGGTTCTTTATACAACACAGACTGAGTCCATGCTCCCTCTTCTCCATACCTATTTATTTAGCCCTCTTCCCTCCCTCCATCCCCACCTCTCCTCTGTCCTTGTTCCTCTTCTCCCTCTGTTCCTTCTTCCATTGCAATCACTCAGTTTTTAACTTTGCAGTTGACGAAGCACATCAGTCCTGCTGTTTGACGTGACCTCAGATGCTCCTTTAGGTTAATAAAATTATCCACATCCACTATTTTCCAAAGGAAGCCCATTTATTGCCGTGGGGATTAAAAGACTGATATTTTAGCATTTGTGGAATACGGGCAAATCATAGCCCCGTTTTGCATAAGTTTCCATGATTTTCCAATGGCTCATAATAACTAGGTTAGCTGCAGTAAATCCTCCTGACACAGTTTGCTGGCTTGTTTCCCTTCCCTGGAGTTGATGAATGTACGCATCAATCAAACAAATAGTAGTTTGTGCTCAAGAGGTACAACACGAGAAGTGGAGCGATAGCAGGCTGTGGGCTGGCAGGCTGTCCCTCTTGCAGAATTAAAAATTAAGCCAGTGTTGTACCGAGCAGTGACAAAAAAAGCACAGCTCGAGCGGCACACCCAGCTCCAAAGATCTCGGGGCTAAAAAATAACCAGATATGATAAAAGAGGCGAAGTGTTTTAAATAGAAACACACACAAGTTCAACAAGTGTGTGTGTGTGCACCAGACGGAGATTAGAGGAAGGCAAACAGAAAGAAAGAGCAAACAGAGACAGGTAGATACAGAGTCAGAGGAGTGATAGGTGGAGAGAAAGACTTTTAGTTTACGGGCTGTGTTTTGCTTTCAGTACGTATAACGTCTGTTCTGTCAGTTCGTCTGTGTGTTCAGTGAAGTGGAACAGAACAAGACAGTGGATTAAAGATCAGGAGGCCAAGCAGGGGAAGGTCTCTGGTGGAACGGCACAAACCTTCTGAAAACAGCTGTCGGATTACACCTTAAAACCCAGTGGATCTTACTACTTACGCTCACATACACACACACTCGCATAAGCCCACAGGTCTCACGGATGAATATGAATGTGCGCGACTGGCTGAGTTTGTCTGAGTTACACTGAGGGCCACTGAGTAAACGACAGGTGTATCAATCTGCCGCCTGTCTCTCGGCTGAATAAACAAGCTCATAAAACAAAGAGCGTTTCTGAGCTCTTGTGTAGCGCCGCGTTTTTATTGGAGAGAGATACAACCCGCTGTAGGCTAAAACAAGTTTTTCCAAGTACTGAGTATGAAGTTGTGTCATTTAGATCTGTCCAACTACTACGTTTTTATCCCTGTCTCCAAGCAGTATGCAGCCAACAGATTTTTGCATTACTAGCTGGTGGTTGAATTCTTGCCATGAACAGCGAGCAGATTATCAATAAAACAACATTTATGTTCGGGAAGTTTAGTTTGTGTCTCTTCATCAGCAGGAAGGGGTTTAAAGTGAAAATGTGGATGTTTCAGTTGCTCATTCGGAGTCATGGGCTTCATACCATGATCAGTAATGATGATTAACACACTAATTATAATCATCCAAATGTGAAGGCATGGACTAATACTTCCTTAAAGGACAATACGGACATGTTGAAAAGTTTGGTGAAAGATTAATGGGATCAAGGATTAAGATTAATTTCAGGTACAGATGCAGTATAGATAGTCTTAATAAAAGGAGTTGTAAGTCAGGAAAAAAAAACATTTTAAGGATAATTTAGCTGCATCAGTATTAGCTATTACAGACCTTTCTTGTGCTTTCATGATCCTGCTGATAATTTTAATAATAATGACTGCTTGTGATATTTTGTGTGAAAATGATGTGAAAAAGGCGCGTGGTTTGTAGATAGGAAGTATTGCAATTAAACATTTTTATGGTGTGTTGTCACCTTAAGCTGCTATGTTTCTGGTTAAAAATGATACATAATGGTAGTGATTTTGGGTTTATGTACAATTTATTGAGGGGGTAAACACAAAATAACAACAATTGGTTGTAAATATAACATTTTAATGTGTGAGATAATAAAAACAACAGGATATGAGGCAGATTGGGAGGTTTCAAACATCTGGGAAAGCCATTTTTTATATTAATTTACAAGAAATATTGCTTTTTTTCCCCCAGCACACACTAACTTAGTATATAGAAAAGTCTGTGCCTCTGAATGCTATCCACATTTTCATCTGAGTTTGGTAGAGCACTTAGCAAAACACACCTACACATGAGCAGATGAGGTGGAAAGGACCAGATTGGACTGATTTAAAGTGGATATTTCTGCTACAATGTACAGGAGTTTGCTTATATAAAAACATTAGGCTCTACATGATAAACAGCAGGTAGGAAATATGGATTACTTTTCATCCAGAAGTGATATATTGGGAAATCTTACCGAGGTGACCATAAAATAAGCAGTTCACCCTCTGTATATTATTATCTCCATTTTTTTCATCATTTCCCTGAAGTTAATAGACGTTGAATAATACTTCCAAATCAAACAAATCGACGCGTGTTGAACTATTTGGGAATAAGTGTCCAATTATTTTTTGAAATAAATCTCCTTAAAGCAGGTTCACCCAGGAAGTGTGTGTGAGAGAATAAAGAGAAGGTGGTGCTGGTGTGGAGACTGTCGCTGCTGCTACTATCCATATATCTGTATGCCTGTCACTGTCCTCAATGTTAATTCCAGACACCGAAACACAATCACAGTGGCGGGGGAAATAAAACTTAACTAGAGAGAGATTGAAATGACAGCACACTCTGTCTGATCCTTGGCTAAATAGAGGTCAGCAATAAATCAAGGCCGGCTGGGAAGAACTACTGTTAATGAGAACAGAGAGACACAAAGAGAACGAAGAGGAAGAGAGCGGAAAACTTTTCTCCACTCGGTAAGTGTGTGTGTGTGTGTGTGTGTGTGTGTGTGTTGAGTGCATTTCTTTGTTTGTGTGTTGTCCATTTATTGTTCTACATACCCATATACCCATAAGTTTGAGCGTGCATGATACTCCAGGGGAGTTGAAGATTACAAAGCAATCTGCTTTGCTTTAATTAATCTGGTCTCTTGGAGAATAACATGTAGCCAACAGTAAGTGAGTTTTAAACCTCCATGTGCTACTACTAACTGCTACTTACAGTTACTACCCGTCTGTATAATCTCTCTCTGTTTCAGCTCTCAGTGCTGTTCACAGACCCCGTCGCTGTCTCTGCTCTGCTATAGACGTTGCGGCCAACAGTGGCTTCCATTGTTGCAGTCACATTTTTAATACCCATTACTCCACTCCCACACAGGCAAATTCAATTGTCCCGGAGCCACATATTTTTCCCACAGCTCTGCAGACTGCACCGTGGGCTGCGAGTTGTAAAATGTGGTCAGTCACTCTCTCATGGATACCAGGTGGACACTCTGTCTGATCATGTGCCTGCATGCCGCTTGCGCTTGGTGTGTGTCCAACTGTGTGCTCGCATGTAAATAAGTTCAATCAGCACCTTTTCCAGTCATTTGCTTCTATGCAAACAAGGTTGAAACGTAGTTCAGCCAACTTTGTGTTTCGCAATCAGTGAAAATAGACAGAAATTATTTGGCTTGATGTCACGCAGCGTGTGAGTGGCACCGGTGAGCTACACTTCTGCTCTGCTTTTGAAATATTTGCAATTACTTATTTTTGCATTTGTTAAACAGCTGTTAAAATATATAATAATCACTAATGCGAGCAACTACACTGGCCAGGTTTTGTTATCCTAGTGAATCATACATTAATGCATTTCAAAATACCAGCTCAGCCTTTGGACACAGAAACACTTGATCAGTTGTCGGCCACTCTCCAGCTCATGTCATGTTAGTTAGAGGGAAGTTTCCAACAACTTTCAATCATGAAAAAAAAAAAACGGCAAAAAGCTGTTTGGTTGAAAAGTGGTTTCAGCCGCAGTAGCTGGCTGCGCTGTAACACTCGGCCACAGAGAGACGAAAACAAGCCAGTGTTTAACACAGAGATAGTCCCTCAACCGATCCATGACGTTAGAAAATGTCAGTGAAAGGTAAAACTTTATTTTTTTATTTTCTATTAAGTATAAAGAGATTGGGAAAATTATTGAGGCACAGATCATCACAAGAAAAAATGAAAGTGGAATAGGTCCTTTAACAGTTTATCTGAGGATTAACTCACAGCTTGCCCCTAGTTTCTAGCACTGATGAGCTGTAATTAAGACATATGTAAATGTGTGTCAACTTTTGAAAGGATAATCTTAATTTTTATATGAATATAAGTGAAAAGAAATGCAAGAGCACACACAGATATTATAATAGAGACTGACACATCCTGTTCTTTGCCACAACGCTTTACTTTAGTTCATTGAATGTCTCAGAAAGACTCCAGAGCCAAACAAAGCCTGTCTCTTATTAGTTAGCCACAGAGGTGTGAGAGGAAAACTGTAGAATAAGCATCGGCCTGGATAGAGGAACAACTTGGCACCACAGAGTCTGTCAATATAGCACTGGTATTTCATTACATTCAAGTACTGTGTTTTGCCGTTTCACACCTTTCCTCATGTACCATGTGCGCACGCAGACGCGGTTCCCCACTGTACCCCAATAACTGCACCGTGACCCGTAGGAAAGGCGTTAGGCAAGGAGAGGAAGAGGTAGAGACGAGGAGCAGAAGAAGAAAGGCAGATGGAGATTGTAAGGACCAGAGGGACCTTTGACCAGCCTGCTGTTGTCTGGCAGTCAGGCAGTAGGAAGGGATTTTAATAGTAACTGCAGTAGTGACAAACTAGAAGCATTCTCTCCAGCATCTATTGTTGGGAGCTGAAATATATGTGCAATGTGAAACCACTGAAAACATGGATTAGATTTTGTATCTGCTTGTTCCTCTGTATTGGCTGGACTGTTTTACACACGTGTGACATGATTACAGAAGTATGAAAAAGTATGAAGTAATCATTTGCTGATGCATGATGTAAACCTTTGACACCTATTTTAGCTTCTTGCCTGTACCTGCAGACGTTGTGCAACCAGGATCAGGATTTTGTTTTATGTATTTATTTATGTATTTATTAACACTTTCACACTATTTACCTAATCTAGTTACATCATTAAAACTTCCAGAGTGTAATAAACACTTCACTATTACTCATGTTGTTTATTAAATTAGATTATTCTCTGGATTTCTATAATTCTGGACTCATGATGTCCTCATCAACTTAATTCTGTTCTCACAACTTTACTACAGACTTGAGGCTTCATCTGTCACCACTGGTTAATGTGTCACTCTTTTACCTTCGTCCTCTTCAAAACTCAGGCTCATGCAGTATTTCAGCAGCATGTAAACCAACCACTTTAGTTTCACGTTAGGGGGCGGCTAATCTATCGGTCCTTTCTCTTGTTGGGATTAATGGCTCTCATCACCAGGGAATTAGTGGATTATTCAAATGCACCATTTCTCTAAGTGTCTGTCAGCTGTGGATCAGTGGTGTCTGAGATATAGCAGCATGGTGCCTGAAGAAATGATGGGTTGCGCTCACTATAATTTCTAACAAAAAAAAAAAAATCTGAGAACGCAGCAATATGTCAATAACCCACATTTCAGCAAAGTCAGGTATTTTAAATTTTTTGATAGTCGCTCAAGCTGCTTTTCAACGAGAGACAGATTTAATCAAATTATCTTGGTGTCTCCAGGCAGACCTGACACTGTACTGCTACTGGAAGTTTTGATTGATTTTCAGTTTTCATTATAAAAATAAAAAAATGTTAAGGCATATTTGATAAAATTAATTTCATTAGGTGACTTAAATGATGACAGGAATTCAGTTCCTGATCAAAAATGCTCAAAATTTTTGAAAGTTATTTCTCAAACACTGCAAAAATGAATGCAAATGGTTTCTGAAAAGAAAGAAAGACTCGTCATATCCAAGTAAACAGACTATTTACAGATGTCTGCAGGAATAATGAGAAGGACAGGAGGCAACTTTGATTATTGATTCACATGTAAAACACCGGCATTATGCCTTGTTGATGTTTTCACCGCTCTGGCAACAATAGACTTGGGAATGACCAGTGAGCTGTAATTAGCTGTAATTACCCACCCTCTAATCCTCTGTTTACCTCCTCCTCCTTCAGTCTCGATGGCTTTTCACATTTAACAGTACCCTGCTCTCACATGCTTTCTTTATTTACCATTAAGTTCCTTCACTTCTCTATTTAGTCTCAACACTAACAGCAGGACCTAGAGAGAGTAACCTATGAATATCTCTCACTTTGTGTCACAGAATAGCTCCTCAGTTGATCTGTGAAGCCTTTTTGGTGCTTAGTTGTGGGTCTGTCTTTATATTTTTTCACCTTAGAGTTTCCTAAAGGGCGTGGTTGTTTGTTTTGTGTGAGGGGAACTTCTACAAAGAATCATCTTTATGGACTTTGGCCTCACAGCCTTTTGCCATTTGACTAAAAACTCGAATGTTGGCACCTTAAACTCATCTCCTTTCCTCTCCTCTCCTCTCCTCTCCTCTCCTCGTCCCTCGACTGTTTCCTACCTGCTCCTCTTGTTGTGCATTTGGACGCCAATGATCGTCATGAGCCATCTCTCGACCTTGCTGTCTTGCCTTCTCTCCTTCGTCTGCTGCCTGTAGCAGATGGATAGTTCAAACAGTCACACAGACACAGACAGCAGACAGAAGGCTCTGTCTGGAAAATCGTTTCTTAACCTGAATACCTATGTGGTTTGTTGTTAGACGTCTTTTTTAAAAATGTTAATCCTGAAAGAGTGTTGGCCTGAGATGACAGCACAAATAGCACAGGTGTTTTTGTAAATGTGACAGATTTTTGTATATAAATTCAAAAGGCTGCCTACTCAAAAGCCTTTTTAAAAAACTGTGTGTATAGCATCTTATCATCTCACCATTTCAGTAAGTCCCTTTTTATTTTGTTGTTTTTAAAGAACACAGTAAGAAAATGAACCTTTTCTGTCTTGATGGAGACGTTATAAAAAAAACCAACAGTCCTTTTTGTGTTCAGTTTGCAAGGATTGTGGCAAATTCAGATGGTATCACTCTATAGGCTGCATCTGAATTATTTAAACATACCATTCACAGTGAAAAAATAAGCAAGGTCATAATTCACATTTCCTACAGTTGGTTTTCTGCTATGATGTATTTTCTTTGTTAAGACACATATAGTGAGTTATGATTCAACGTTAAGTGGATACACTCATTTTTAGGAGATCATACCAGGGAGGTGTGTGTGTGTGTGTGTGTGTGTGTGCGTGTGTGTGTGTTTTACGTATGTTGTGGGAGCATTAATCTGTTTACACTGACACATGTTGGGACTTGCCTTCCTCATCAAGATAAAAAATGACTATAATGTAAATCATTGAGCTGTAGGTAATGAAGAGGTTAGGGCGAGGTAATTGTTAGCCAAGTAGTAGTTATAGTGAATGATTGTTTTTTGCAATATCAACTAAATTCTTTCTTCACTGTTACATCCAGGTCGGAGGCTTCGGGGGTGGATTCCCTCATATAACTGTCTTACAAAGGAGAAGTGAGTCAGTCGTCTATTTAGACCAGATTGATTCCAAGAAGCCAAGCGATACTGAAAAAAACCACCACTTAGTTCAAAGGAGGTTCTCAACATGCTGTTTTTAGAGCAAGATTATAGGAGGAGATACAGAATGTGTTTCTCAGCTTCTTGTTTTCATTTGTGTGAATAAATGCAAACAAACAGTTGTGTTTCTGTTTTATAATTTTCTGAATTGTTCAGTTTACAGGATGTTTTTGTTCAATAAAAAAAACCTGAAACTACCCAGTTAAAGTGCATTTATTGTTTGTCTGCGTGTGTGTGTTTTGGCTGAGAAACCAGTGTGAAAGCATTATGTGTCTGATGGGACTTATTTATTCAGTGACCTTTATCATGTCCTCTTTTCTGTCTTTTTGTCCGGCGGCTGTGTTGTCTGTTTGTCTGTGGTCAGTCCGAATTAAGCCCGTCTTCCTCCTCTCTTTCTTTTAGACGGTCACTTTGTGTGCCGCACCGAGGCCATCGCAGATATTGTGATCCTGGTGGACGGCTCCTGGAGTATCGGTCGGATTAACTTCAGGCTGGTGCGCATGTTCTTGGAAAATCTGGTCAATGCCTTTGATGTTGGCATCGATAAGACAAGGATAGGTGAGTCCCAGCTACTTTTCCTCCATGAACAGATGGGTACACCGTGGGACCAATATGGCTGTGTTATGTTACCTTTAAGACAGATACGTTTCCTCGGCTATGTCAAAAAAAAAAAGTGTTAGTTTTGTATCAGCTGTCTTATGTTTGACTGAATAATAAATGACATGTTGTGTGACTGTGTTCACAGGTCTGGCTCAGTACAGTGGTGATCCCAGGATAGAGTGGCATTTGAATGCTTTCTCCACCAAAGATGCTGTCATTGATGCTGTCAAGAACCTGCCTTACAAGGGAGGCAACACTCTCACGGGTACAGGATTTTACTGATATTACTCTTCTGTTTTATGAGAGCGAGACTCTCATGGTTCTGTTTGTTCACATTTCTTATTGTCCTCCTTTGTCTTCCTGTAAAATCCTGGCACTATGTCCTCATACTCCCTCCCACGTTATCCTACACTTGTTCTTTTTACTTAATTTTATCTGTATTGATTATTTTTATTGTTTTAATTTATGTTATTCCTTAATCATCCATGCTCCCATCTTCCCATGGATTCCTCCCACCATCTCTCCCTCCTCCTCCTCCTCCTCCTCTTTGTTCTGTTTCCATCTCTCTCCACAGGCCTTGCCCTGACTTATATCATGGAGAACTGTTTCAAGCCTGAATCTGGCTCACGGGTTGGTGTACCCAAGATTGGGATCCTCATCACTGACGGGAAATCCCAGGACGATGTTATACCGCCGGCAGAGAGTCTGCGAAATGCTGGAGTGGAGCTGTTTGCTATTGGTGAGAACAGACGTGCACAAACACGCAGGAGAGAGCAGAGGCAGACTTATAAGTCCCATCTGTACCATCATTAGTTCAAAACACTTTTTGTATTGTTTTTATAAATCCTTGCCAGTGATGTTTCTTTGATCTAAATTCTATTGAACTTCATCATTCTGTGGTGCTGTACTGCTTTTATATGGAGGCTGTGCATTAGGACTGACAGTTTTCGAGTTGCGGTGCTAAAAGTCGTGTATGTGTCCTTATTTTCCAGGTGTAAAAAACGCGGATGAGAACGAGTTACGCTCCATCGCCTCAGAGCCGCACAACACGCACGTCTACAACGTGGCCGACTTCAACATCATGAGCTCCATAGTTGAGGGACTAACCAAAAGAGTGTGTGAGCAAGTGGAGCAGCAAGACAAAGACATCAAGCAGAGTAAGGAATCACACAGAGAGACGACAGAGTCTTCAGAAAACTGTGCTATTAACTGTGTATTTACAAACCAACCCAAATCTGCAAAATGAACATCCATAAATAAATAAATAAATGGAAAAAAATCTTGAGTATTAATGTGCACTGTGATTACTTTTGCTCTTCCTAATGTTACCTTTAAATTACCTAATGATAAAAAGCCACATTGAAATGATGAGTCAAACAGTTGTCATGGTTACAAAGTGGGTTGTGTTTGGTGTGAATCAAGCCCTGTGTGTACAGATGAAGCTGTAGTCGCTTAAGATGGTCATATTTATGCAGAATTGTTGGGAAGGTAATCTCGCAGTGCAACAAAGTATTAAATGTTGATTATTTTTTAACACGCTGTTTTAATCCTGCGTCTCTTTCTGATTTTTCAAGACATTTCAATTTTTGTGCATAAAAAGGAGAATGAAAAACCAAGAAATGAGATGTCTTCATAGAGAGATCCAGCCTAATGTGTTTTGATTATACTTCAGTGCTATCTTCTTTACTCTGATCCTCAGTGGGTGTGAAAATTTTACTTACTACAAAACTGGGAGTAATGTTATGTGATCTAATGTAGTCTATTTGCATAGTCATCCCTATTTGTCACCTGTTCTTTTTTTTTATTTTGTAGAGCATGTACCAGTGGGAACGCCATTTGACCTGCAGACATCAGAGGTCACGCCTCGGAGCTTCAGAGTCTCATGGAGCCATGCTCATGGAAACGTAGAGAAATACAGAGTTGTTTATTATCCAACTCAAGGAGGGGAACCACAGGAGGTAAATACTGTGGTGGTGGTCTCAGTGCTCAGACCACCACTACACTTACTGTACTAAAGTGTTTTACCACATTAAATCAGGAAAAGCTGAGGAAGTCAACAGCTGCTACAAATAAATTTGTCACAGCATAAAACTACGGATGATCCTTGTTATTGGAAGCACACAGCTCAAAAAAGTCCATTGATGTTCAGCGTTATCTAAAAGTTATTCAGGCACATGTGTAGAAGTCAGAGGTAAAAAATACTGCAGTCAGCAGGAGCAGAGTGATGTGGGTACGTTGTACTTTTCCATTATATTTACGACACCGCTGAGAGTTACCTGGGATGGGGCAGGTTTATAGTTTGAAATCAGTTTTTCCTTGAGACGCTGGTGGCGTCGTTCATCCGTACCTCTCGCTCTCATGCCTTCATTCACTACTCCCCTAAGTGTCCGTGCAGGTTATGGGGACCTGACTAGAAATGACACTGTGGCCGATCCAGGCACCTGCTGGATTTTTCCAGAACATTTGACCACAGAAACCATTAAATCTTTTGCTTAGCTGGGTTTACAGGGACCAGATGTTCTGGAGCTGCATGTGTGGAGACCTTTCCAGCTGGCTCGGTCCAGACCTAATCTTTATCACAACTGTCATCCTTTCAGTTCAGCATGAAAAAAATGTTCTTTAGCCTCAGACATTTGTGCTTTATCCCATTCAATAAATCGATTTTGTTCCCTCCCTCCTTTCCCATTCGATCTCCCTTTCTTTCTCTGCCTTCCTCCCTCTTTCCTCTTTTCCATTTGTCACTTTCATCTTCCCTCATTTATTGCCCAAATTTCCATTTTCCTTGCCATTCTTTGTCCCTCTACCCTATCCTTTCCCCCATTTTCCCATCCTTTTCTGCACTTTGGTCTCCTCCATCCATCTTTCACACCTCCCCTCCTCCCACCGACTCATCCTCCATCACTCCAGGCTGTAGTGGTCGGCAGTGAAACTTCAGTGGTGTTACAGCATCTCAGCTCTCTCACTGAGTACCAGCTGGCCGTGTTTGCTGTGTACGCAAACGAGGCGAGCGAAGCTCTGAGAGGATCAGAAACAACCTGTAAGTTTATTCTTACACACAAACACACATGCAGAAATGTTCTTACAACACCCCACGCCAAAGCTTCAGTCAACATCTGAGAACACAAGTTAATAACAGTGGCTTAGAAGTTTGACAGGTGTTGGAGCCAGACATATTGAAAATGATGTACTTGTAATACAGAGATATAATTCTCCATGAAGACAAGACTCTTTATGCCTTTGTCAATTCACGTGAAACTGTCTGTCTTGATATTATATCAATTTATCAAACTGGATGAAAACTCACACTTAATCAACATAAACTCAAAAGACTTGGTTTCAAACATTTATTTATGTGATTCCCCAATGATTGAAATGTGCTGTGTGTTTGTCTGTGTGTGGTCTTGTGTGTGTGTGTGTGTGTGTGTGTGTGTAGTGGCTCTTCCTACCGTGACCGGTCTCCAGCTGTTTGATATGACTCACAGCACCATGAAAGCAAGATGGGACAGTGTGGATGGAGTTTCTGGCTACATGCTGCTGTACGCACCTTTTACTGATGATGGAGACCTGGATGAGAAGGAGGTAATGAGATATAGAAAAAGAAAACATTAGATGATTTTGAATAGATAAATGCTTGTTCAGTTTAAAACAGCATCTTGTCCACACAACACCCTACGTGTTGTTGTAAATAAATGCATTTGTACCTCCCCAGGTAAAGGTATCAGATGCAGTGACAGAGCTGGAGCTAGAAGGGCTGATTCCTCACACTGAATACTCAGTCACTGTTTATGCCATGTATGGAGAGGAGGCCAGTGACCCGATTACAAACCAGGAAACCACCTGTGAGTTATGCACATGTACAGTTTTAACATCACCTTAAATTTTGAGTATAGATCTGAAAACATGCCCTTGTGGAAGAAAGGATTGGACAAAATATATTTTTTTTTTTATTTAAAGATGTTCTCTCTCTCTTCTTCCAGTACCACTGAGTCCTCCCAGCAACCTCCAGTTCTCTGACATCACTCACAACTCCGCCCACATCAGCTGGGATCCTGCGCCAGGTGGAGTTATAGGTTACCGCATCATGTGGGTCAAGACAGAGGGACTAGTCACAGAGGAGGTGTGTGTGACATGTGTTATTTGTGTTTAAGATGATTTCATTTTAATGACAGTATATGTGTATAGCTGAGAAGAAATTAGAAAAGAGGAAGGAAGAAGCAAAGAGGAGATTAATTATCGTGATTGTTCTTCTCAGTATGACGACACCAGACCTAAATGACTATTGAGTACCGATACGAATCATCTCAGAAAATATACAGAAACTGCAGTTACCCAGAAACAGTGTGTGTGTGTCTGTGCATAAACACAAGATGGATAAGAAATGAGTGCCTCTGTCCAATATTTTTACCAAATGCTTGCATCAGTAGATATTATGGGTAAAGGTTATTCTTCTGGAAATGTTCCAGTTGCCTCAGCACTAAAATAAACAACAAGAACCAGAAAAATCAGTACAAAAAGTTAATTTTGTAATTTTTGTGCAGGGTTTTTGAGTTTCTCTGTGAGTATGTGATGTGTCTGTGCATGTCCGGCAGGTGGAGGTGGGTCCATTGAGTTCGTATGACCTCAGTGAGCTGACGTCGCTGATGGAGTACTCCGTGGCCATCTTTGCCCGGTACAGTGAGGGCCAATCAGAGCCGCTCACCGACGGGTTCACCACCAGTAAGAAACTGTCACTGGGTTGCAGGAAAGACGCTACAGCAGCTACAGAACGTCTTATCAAGTGCATTTGTTCATTCGTTATTTTTATAGTTCAATTTGTTGTTTCATTGCCGTCATTTAATTTCCCAATGCCCATCTCTGCTGAGGACAATTCTGTCTCAATTTCCACAAAATAGTTGTATCAATATCATTAGAAGGCAAACTATTTCTCTCTTAGTGCCAAACAGTGTGGAATTTTATTACCCTTACTGGTCCTTCTGCCACTTTGGCCGTCTGCCCATCTCATTTATACCTCAGCATAATAGCCCAGTCACATTAAAAGGTCATTTCACTGTCCCTGACTATTCCGTCACGCTAACACATATTGATTTGTAGGAATATATCCCTTTAAGCAACAAGCAGTGCTGAGTCAGCTTCAGAGAAATGTATGTCTGGCAAGCAACTATTAAACTACTCTAAAAATTCTAAAGGCTCATGTTGATTTTTATTTATCTCCTGGCAAACTTTGTTCAATGGACCAGGTTTCAGAAAGGCAGCTTCATGAACTAACACAACACACTTATAAGCTTTTTCAGAGGGGGAGTATGAATTGGAAAGAACCTGCAGGATCAGTGTTTTTGGGAGTTGTAACTTAGGTAATTGCTGAACTAACAGTTTCGAGCTCTGCAATAAATCAATGAAAACAGAAAATCAGCTGTATAAAACATTTTTAGAAACTTACAGAACAATCAGAACATTATTAAAACTGCTACAGAAAGTATGTAAACACTTTGATGATCACATCTTAAAACGAGAAGTACAAGAAATCCTCTCTGTGTTTCTCAGCTCCAGTTCCTGGTCCTCTGAATCTACACTCCACCGATGTCACCCCAGACAGCTTCAGAGTCAGCTGGGATCACTCGGCCAATGATATTGTCCTGTACAGACTCTCCTGGGCACCGTTCACAGGAGGCGACCCAAAGGAGGTCAGTACCACCTGATACGTTTTCTAGATAAACCAAAGTGACACATCTTAAAACTTCATGGTTACACTTCCACTATAGATCTTCTTCATATACTGACACTGTCACAGGGATGAAACAGTAAGTCTGAATACTGCACAGCTATGAGCAAAACGTGTAATTTTATTTTCCTCCAGCTGACAAGTTTATGCAAAGGAAATATATAATTTAGCATCAGGTGATAAATAACCTGTGGTTTCAGAACTTTTTATTCAGCCAGGAGTCCACTTGTTATCTCTATTTCCAGAGGAGGACATGGCTGCACTCCATGTGCCCAGATAAAGAGAAGACTGTACTCTATAGACTTACATAGAAGCTTAACTACACCACTGGTTGCTGGTAAAACCCCTGGCATGGTTGAGCATAAATAAAGGCTGAATAAATCTAGAAATTAATGGCTTGGGTGTTTTATTACAATGATCTGGGGTTTAGAGACAGCTGGGAGGCAGCGATAGAGCCCTCAGTGTGTGCGCATGTTGCGCGAGCCAGTATGTGTGTTTGTGTGTTTTGCTGAGAGTCATCAGAGCTGAAAATAACACTCTGGGGAGTTGGAGAGGTGGGCTGGTAATACCGCCAGCCGAGAGAAAGGGATACATGCAGCTTTTCTCTGTCTCTCACCCACATACTACACACATGTGCGCGCACACACACACACACACACACACACACACACACACACACACACACATAAACACAGATTTACATCCTCCACTGACTGCTGTGTTTGGTTATATCTGAGAGGAGATTCAACATAATGCAGACAGAGACCCAGTGGACCCAGAATAAAACTTTATCAGATACCTTTTTTAAAGCAAGTTTGGGGTCTTTTTGTGTTTTTTGATAATCAATAAAGCATCTGTTTGACTCTGAGGTAACAATACTATAACATATGGAAATATCGCACTAAAGGCAAGAAGATGTAAAAAGAAAGGGGAAACAATGACTCACTAAAGATACACATGCTCCAGGGAAAGCACAAATGGCCAGCCCCAGTGGTAAAATTTGCATCTAACGGTGCCTTGAAGGGCTCTGTAAAGAAACAAATACCTGCACATAATCTGGTTATTGAGTCATCTACAGTGAATTCCATTTTCAGACTTGTTCTCTGTGGAAACAAGCTGTACTTTTGATGACCTCTTTGTATTTACCTCAGGGTCTGATTTGTCTCTGTGTAATAATAATTATAGTGGTTGTTTGGAAACTTGTGATATTCAGGGGAAGTCACACATTTCTGTATTACTGATATTATGATCATGTTTTTAAGTCTTGTTCAATTCTTTATTTGTTTAGCAATGCAATAAAATGTCCTGTGCACTCGATTATTACTTCTGTTCATTTCATACTTAAATTAAACAGGATAACAACAACAACAAAAAATGCACAAAGTACAAAAGAGTTTGTTTTCAATGACACCTCTTCTTAAAATATGCACCACTGTTTTCACGAGAAAAATTACGAGCACTGAGGTGATTTGTTATTTTATGTTTTTAGCTGCTTTCTCCACTAAAACTCAATGATGACCTTTGTTTTGAAAGTCTGGAATTTTACTTAGAATATAAATAATCTTGTCAGACTGTTGGTTAATGCCCAAAATTTTATCACATCTTGAGGTTAACTTAGGAAATTCTCCCTGTTTGTTTTCTTCTGGCACAAACAGTAACAACAAATGAAAGCACAAATCAGAGGAGAGTGACCTAAAACACTGCCTGACAACGAGGAATGAAAACTGTGACATATCTATTTAAATGTGACATGTTTCCTGCTTTTTGAGTAACTTCTAAATGTGTTTTTTTATCCAAAGATACTTCCCTAGTGTAATAATTTCATTGACATTAATACTGGATGAAAGCGTTATGTAATAAAGACAAACTGACCGTTGTTAAAATCCCATATGGTTATGAAATTTACAGACTCGGATGATCTGTTAAAAACAGAATATAAACAACAGAACTGACATTTTTGGAAATATCTGCCAATATTTTCCTGAAGTGCACTTTTGGAGAGAATATACAGTTGGAAATCAATGTATTATGAGATTTGTATGTGTGTTTCTCCTCTGTAGGTGATTTTGAGTGGAAGTGATAACAGATACCTCCTGACCAGTCTCAGTCCTCAAACTGAGTATGAAGTTATGCTGACGGCCATATTCAAAGATGAATCAGAGAGTGACACTGTCTCTGTCACGGAGACCACCTGTAAGTAACAGCAGAGCAACATGCACACTTAACTCAGACATTTGTGGTGTTTGATCTAATCAATATAAAATCTGATAAAAGTCTAAAAGCTTTTTCAGACATATACTCCCCGCTTGTTGCACTGATGCTAAAATTAGCCTGTGAACTAACTAACCCTCTTAAACAAAGTGCTGCTATCTGCTTATTACATCACATCAGTGCAATCATATGTGCATTTTAGGATCCCAAAATTAGGATTTCTGAGTCAAAGCATACCTCTGCGTGAAAACATTTGCATTGATTTGTTTGTCTTGTCTTATCTGAGAAGAAAAAAAAATCAATTTTACCATCAAGGATTTCTTATGTATTTCTGTCTAATTGGCTTAGTTATTGACACAGAAAGTTGTTGAGGAGAGTTTGTATCCAATTATCTGATTTATGCTCTCTGTATTTCCCCAGTGGCCAAGACAACAACGATTGCCACCCCAGCTACAGGTAAGAAGTGTCCAAATTAGCTTTGGGTAAAATTGTTAAATGTCAGGAGTTGAAATCGTTATCGTCTTGGTTTTGGACTTGTATAAAAACATTGTTCTGACACAACAGGACTTTTGGTGTCGGTTTAAGATTGTGCCATGCAGTTTAATTTCTTATAATTTCAGCTTTAATTTTAGTGTTACTTTAAACAGATCTGCTAGCATGTTTCCAGTGGGCAGCAGGCTAATTTCACTTTCTTTGAAAAAGCATCCTTGCAGAGAGACCAGCCAAATTTTAATCATGGCTCAAGCCAACGCATCTGTCAAGAAAGTCTATTGCCATTTAAATGTGAAAGGCTCTACTAGTTGCCAGTGTTACTGTTGCCAAAGTGCAACTGTAGTTCTACCAAGTTCTTGTAGCAGAGTTTTGGACATTGTTGCTCATTTAGTTTCAAGAAGCAAAACCACAGTTACTAAGTTCTTCGAAAAACTCCAGACTGGTGGTTTAAAACTGAAAAACATGCTCTTGCAAGAGTCGCCCTATAGAAAAAAGATTTGCAATATCTTTGTGTTTTTATAAGTTTGTTTACCAAGTTGGCTTGACACAGAGAGTGAAGTTCAGACTCCATTATCTCAGAGGCTACACGGAGGCCATCTGGATTGTGTTTTGTATGAGAAACAGGCTACAGTTAATTGAGTCAGAGCACTTTCTCCACTCGTGGCTTTAAACACTTTAAAAAGCAACATGTCTCCTTTACTTAAGTCTTAGCTCTCTACTTTAGAAACTTTAACACTGCACATCTGTGTGTTGCCTCTCTTTTTAAAAAATCAAGGCTGGTCGTTTGGTGCTGCATTATGTATGAAGCCCTCACACTGACTCTCATCCAGACAGGTCTACTTTGGTTTAAAGCATCATTGAGATTGATGAAACAAGCAAACAAAACAAAAAAAACAAAAGCACTTTGCTTTGTTTCGAACGCAGAGAGAAAATATGCTCCACCTGAGCCAGCCTTTAGTGCAATTTCATGTTATCGCCCAACATTACAGCAAATTGTTGGAACTTTGACAGGAGCTGTTCGGATTTTCTTTTGAGTGACGTTTTTCTTTAGTTGATCAAATCACATCAGCAGTGTGAAGAAAACACGGTTAAAGCTGAGATTTTGTGTCAGTTTCTTTAGATAGGAATTCTGCAGTGTCTCAGTGCGGTAACTTTTGTCTGCGTTGCGGTGTCACAGTCGAACGACAGGCTGTGAAAAACCTTCGGCTGAGTGACGCGACCACCCAGAGCTTAGATGCTTCGTGGGAGCTGGAAGACGCCAATGTGGAGAGCTACAGGGTCGCCTTTGCCAGCGTTGGTGGGGACCACCAAGAGGAGTCTGTGAGTTGATCAAATTCTAAGCAAAATAATTTACACATAATCAGATTTACAGATTTAACGAGAATGTGCTGTAGTGGCTCTATGGTTTTATTTGGTGTGTTTTTCAATTTTATTTAGATCCCAGTTACACCTGTAAAATGCACTTATGTAAACACACAAAAAACAACCCCCTGGTGAACTGTCACCATTGATTAGAGGGAATGGATGACACTAGAGTTGTGTTCGGATCCTTGTTATTTCACACCTCCAGCCAACTGGATGGCCCTACAGCTGTCAGCGTTAGGTCATCTCCTACAGTCAGAAAACTGATTACACTTTTAGTCCCGGTCCACTCTCCTTCCCAATCCCTCTATCTCTCCTAAGAGCCCTTGAGCTCAGTGCCATGTACTGACCCTGATCGCTGATGCACACACACATACACACATGTACACACAATACTCTCCCTTCCTCTCTTTCTGTCCCCCTGTCTCTCTTTTCTCAGTTTTCCCTCCTTCTTGTCCTCTCTCTCACCACCTCCCCTTACTTTCTCCCCTCTCCGTCTCTTTCCTCCCCCCTGTTTTAATTTCCCAATGTGGTGTCAGGAGCTGTAGAAGATGGAGAGGATAGGCCAAGCCAGAAGACATTCCATTATCTTTTCAGCAGCCATTTACCTCACTGCGAGCAGAGATGGAGGGCAGCAGAGAAAAGAGCAAAAGAAACAAAGAGAGGTGGAAAAAGAAACAATAGCTAAACAATATGGGAGGAAGGCTTAAACCTGTCTGCTGGCTGATAGATTAGGTGTTGTTTTAGGACGCACCTCTTTTTAATGTTTGTTGATGGTTTGATGCGGATGCATGTGATGGACAGATGGCACGCAAAAGAGATTGTGTGTGTGTTTGTGAATGTGTGTGTTTGTGTGTACGCCTGCCTCCCAGCTTTGACGCTTGCAAGTGTTTCAGCACCACAGTCACAGTGGACAGTTCCTCTCATTACACTGACTGTGACAGCTTTACCTGGATTTCTGTTAACACACCTTACTCCAGGGGTTTTCAACTCCTGTCCTCGGTACCCCATATCCTCCATGTTTTAGATGTGTCCCTTTTCCAAAACACCTGATTCAAATGATCAGCTCATCATCAAGCTCTGCAGAGGCCTGATAACGATCCTGATCATTTGAATCAGGTGTTGGAAGAGGGATGGAGGATATGGGGTCCTGAGGATCAGAGTTGAAAAACACTGCCTTGCTCCTTCTCTCTCCTAATTATCTATATATCTGTCTGACACACACACACACACACACACACACACACACACACAAATAAACATGCAGGTTACCATTTGGCTGGGGATCAGTGCTGTTACCTCAATAATGACATTTTCATGGTAATTTCTAAAGACTTTCGATGTCAAACAACTTTTTGCCCTAATCGTTGGTGAGAGAAGTAACAATGTCATTTTGTATCAATGAATTTGACATTGAAATTATCATTTAGAATAACGTTTTGATTACAAATATTTGATGAAACAATCTCCGACCAACAGCTTAACCATAGTACACCATCTTCATGAGATAGAATTGAAATGTAATTAGAAGAACAGGAGAAGAACTTTCATTCAGCCAATCTGAGCAAGAAGTCATAAAAGTGCTTGTAGAAGTATCTTGTAGAAATTGTTTTCCAAGCTGGTCTTTCTAATACCTAGAATAAACATTGAGTCACATGATTAGTTCATGTATATCTTCCTTTAAACATATTGTAAATGTAATGTCAACATCATGAACATTACTGTAGCTCTTTGTCACAAAGTCAATGTCCAACTTTGAAACTTTAAAACTTTTTTTTTTTTTTTTTTAAATACCTGAATCATACAAAGGGATGCCTTGAAACAAACTTTTCTAATAAAAGAAAACGAAGCAGTTATAGTTTTTCTTTGTGCCTATTTTGGCAGTTTATTGATTAAACTGAAGTGAGCAGATGTCTTGAGCACTTGTGGTTCGAAGGTATGTGCAGTATTTTGCAGGTGGCCCCGCAACTGTTAAGATCAATAAGGAAGCGGACTCAGGGTTAAAAGGTAAAGCAGGTGTTTATTGAAGTTTTCAGAGAAGGTAAGGGATGATGGAGAAGTGGTTTTAGGCTGGCACAGGTGGGGAGCTTGGGGTGAGCTTGCGGTTGGCATGGCTGAGTGGAATAACGATGAAAGATGGAGGAAGAGTAGCTGGAGGGGCAAGTAAAGCTGGTAGTGATGAGAGGTGCTGAGCAGGTTGAAGGCTGATGAAGGAACAGGGAATGGAGGCAGGTGAGTCAGAAAGACAAGCAGGTGTGCAGCAGTCCTGAAGGCACAGAGCCTCTGGACAATGTTTATAGCCACAGTGGCACCACTTAGCGGTTTGTGGAGTAACACTTTGAAGCTGAGAATTGGGCATTTGGATGCTACCAGCTTGTTTTTTGTCTTTTTTTGGATCAATTTATACAAGTGAGTTACATCAACACACACACACGCACACATGCACACTTAGCTAAATGAGCTCAGAACCTCTTTGTACCAGGATGTAAACATGTTTATTTCTGCTGTAAAGCTTGGCATTTTACCATGAGGGTCTATGAGGATTGACTTGCTTTTGAAGCCAGCCTCAAGTAGCTGTTGTGCAGTTTTTTGCACTTCCACTTTGGCTTCATTTTTCAGCCCCAGAGGTTGCTGCTTGAGTAAAAAGAAAAACAGACATTAGTCAGGCTTTTTGAAAAAAAAAAGGCATCAAAAGAGGGGAAATCTGAAACAGAACAGAGTGGCCCAGAGCACGCTAACTACCACACAGGTTGAACTAACAATCTGATGAAACATGGATGGAGAACCAGGACTGTTATAATTCGTACTGGTATACCACTACACCAGTCAGACAGGGGAAATGAAGAGACAGAAGTAAAACACAGTTTTATCTTTGTGTGGCTCTCGCCTGTTTGCCTATGTGCAGAACTCACTGCCTTTACTATGTCACTCCTTCAAATGTTTCCTGAATGTGCCTCCAAATGTGTGTGTGTAGGTGTTAGTTCCTGGTATTGAGAGGACAACAACGCTCCTGCCTTTACTGTCAGACACCCAGTACAGAGTGACAGTCACACCGGTGTACAGCGATGGACAAGACGGCATCAGCGCCTCTACCTTGGGTTCCACATGTAAGCCTCACTAACCACCAGCACATGCACGCACACACACACACACACACACACTCCTGTGAATGACTACCCACCAGGGTCACATCTCAGATTCTCAGTTTTTATTATGCAAAGACACAGTTCGCAGTTTAGAAAAATACATGTGATGAAACTGAATGGTAATGAAAATGGATTTTATTGCAGCGAGCAGAATGTTCATTTGCGTTGCATTAATTTCATGTTAATTCACGTTCCTGAAGGAGGATATAAATTAAAGTGATGACAAATGCTGATGTGCTTCTAATTGTCTTAATGAAGGCCGCTCATAATTACAGCAGCTCCTTTCATTAATGAGATGATTAAATTATTTTGCTCGGCTCTAATTGATTTTCTCAACTATTCTCTTGATTAACTCTTATGAGCAGTAGTGATTGTCTCCTCTTATTGCCCAGAGAATTGAAATGTCACACAAAATGTGTCATCTTTTTAGATGAGAGTACTATAGTTGACTGTAATGCAAATGACTACTACTTAGCTTGGATATTAGTGTAGTGATAAATCAGAACCCAGGTCTACTTGAATAATTTTATATTTTTGGAGAGAGAAAAATACTCCTCTTAGTAACTGAGGACATTTACAACCTTGTGATTTAACTAATCCTGGCATAAAACAAATGCTGCAATGTTAGCATAGTTTATAATTCACTATTTATTGGAAATTATGTAATGTGAACAACAGGGAAGGAAAGTCATAAGTAATATTAACGATGCATATTGAATCTTTATGTTTCTGTTCAAATATAAAACTGTCAATTAAAAGCAAGAAAAGGTTTGACAGACAATTCATTAATGACAACTATAGTTATTTTTATAGGAGTTTTTTTTATTATTATTTGTTAAAAAAAGAATAATAAAAAACTTGGGACTGTTGTTTTAGTCCTCATCAAAAACTAGATATGATGACCTGGTGTCTGTGTCAATATACCTGCACTGACATGAACAATGATTGGTCCTACTGCTAGTGGAGGGAGACACAGGTTTCACACTAAGAGCCTTTTCTATAATGTGATTGCGTCTTGTTTCGGCAGTGCCCCTCTTGTCTCCAGAAAATCTTCGCGTATCAGAGGAGTGGTACAACCGCTTCAGGGTCACCTGGGATCCACCTCAGTCTCCTACGATGGGTTACAGGATCGTCTACCAGCCTGTCTATGGTACATACGCCTACATGAGTGCACATACACACAGTAATCCTTAAACAAGTCCTCTGAAAGACACCATGTCGAGACCTTACCCTCAGTCCATTTTACTTGTGAGTGTTTTTATAGGAGTAGAAACAAGAAAACAGACAAACAGGCAGATTTAATAAATTCTCTGTGTCCATCCCACACAAGCACCAATCATTCATAAGCTACACACACACACTTTGGTCCTCTGTTAGACAACTGTTAACTGTCAAGCTTTCTTTAATTCTATGTGTGCTATGCCCTGGGACTCAGACTCGTCCAAACCTACTAATCTGCTTGTTATGGGAGGACCCACCGGCGACAAACCTGTGACAGACACATAATAGCCGAAAAAAAAAAAAAAAAACCGCTTTTTGGG
>OOFC01049671.1:4914-21769 GCA_900323345.1 Pseudochromis fuscus
CATTAATGTTGGCACCGTGCCATCTTCTTTCATTTGTCTATTTTGTTGTTGGGAAAACAGGAGCGTTTGACACCGGTCTCAGAAAATCTGTGACGCCAGGTTCTTGATATGCACAGTGATAGAAAAAAACGCTCTCTGGCCGTTTTCAGTGTGTTATTATGGGGTGTTTACGAGGCAGAGCATCATGTGGCTGAACCATCAATAGGAAGACACACACACACACACATACATCCCATTCCCTCGCTTGCATTACCAAAGAGCAATCTGCCAGGGCACAATAACAGATGAGGAAGCCAGGCGCATGTGAGCAATGAAGACTGAACAGGATTGGTAGGTTCCATAACGTGCTATAAATAAAGGTTTGTATTGATCCTAAAACATTAATATATCCTAATATAAGAAAATAGCTGTATTGATTCTAAGCCTTTGCTTCTGATGTTTCTTTAATATGGTTCTACTGGGATTCACTTTAATGCACGGCCTATTTTTATACGCAGTAATAATTTGCTGTCACAGGCAGGATCAGCAAAAGGCAATCCCTATATATTTTTCACTGCTCTGGGTCTCTGCTACAGCACACCTTTCAATGTCTTAGTGCCTCTTTTACCTTAAGTCCTTTCCTTATCAGCTGGCCTATTCAAGTGGATGTCAGAAACCTGATAGAGTAAACAAAGTGAATTAAAGCATAATTAATTTTTTAGTGGCCACTCCAATATTCACTTTGCTAATTTGGAGGTTGAAGAGCTCTTGTCGTACTCTCTGATTTTTATTTTATTTTATCAAGTGCAATTTAATATTGTTGAGGCTGGCCTGAGCAATGAAAAAAAAATGCTAATGCACATTGGGGAGTTTAAATGATTTGCTATCCTTTCAAATCTGTTGGCAGGGGTTTCAATCTGGCTGGCGTCCTGGGGGAATTCACAGTGGTCATTGCTCAATCCCTGGGGGACATTAGTGCAAATCACTAAGGAGCGCAAAAGTCATTTTAGTTTTTCCACTTTCCTTTGGCCACTGCCCAATGCTAAATGGCAGAAGACTGGCTCGCAGTACTGGGAGGGGCGGACGCCTCGCCTCTCTCCGTATCTAACCTTTTAAACCTGATTTAATCAAATCAAAATACCACAGTGCAGAACCATTTGAGACAACCTGAAGACAAACAGTTGAGGAGGAACCAGAAGGCCTTGGGGTGAACCAAGGGCAAGGCCATCCATTACTTCCTGTGCAACCAAGAGCGCCGGGACACGGAAAATGCCTGCGGTGCACGATGATGAACAGACTCCACATCAGAGATTGGATTAGAGTGGCAAGAGAGGGAGCCCTAAAAGCTATGCTGGTTTATTGAAGCCTTATCTAAAGCGATAATATTACTACAGAAAGGCCCATGTAATGACGGATGAGTGGACAGTGCCCTGTAAAGAACTAACATCAGGAAAGATGGGGAGGGTGGATTGGCAAGTCCAGCACGGTCAACTCATCTTCTTTTAGGAGCAGGAGGGAGATCCAATGGACAGTCACTATCAAATGGGACGTCAATTGCAGGTAACCGTGGTTACCCTGCAGTGTCATCACAGGTGTCTCTAGTTTCAAAAGGCATCATGCTCAGGTTCACTGCAATTTGGGTGTCATTTCATCACTGATACCCACGAGTTATTTTGGAGGGAAAAAATGGTAGAAAGGGTATTGCTGAGATTTGTATTCTCACCGTGAAAGCAGTGGTTGCAGCACGTCTTGGTATTTTTTATGTAAAATTATTTTTCAAACAGGATTGAAAAGTGCACATACAAATATAGATATATGCACACAGTGAGAGAAATAAGATCAAAATACACTTGAATGATTTAATTAAGTCATTGGAGAAAAGCAAAAGAGCATTAAGGTAAAAAAAAAAAAAAAAAAAAAGTCCTGTTCTTTTTCTTCAGTATGGCTGGAGGATTTTCTCCTTTGCTGAAAGGCAATGCTATCTTACAGTAGACGGATGATAGTAATGACAACGCAACGCCTTCCAAGGTAAACAAAGATATCTAGCGCTTAGGAGAGGAAGTGAGGGGAGAATAAAGAACAACAAAGAGGGAAAAGGGAAAAAAATAAATAATAAAAATAAATCTCAAAAGGAAGAGCATTCTTGTCAGAAATTAAAACATATCTGTGTCTTGCAGCCCTAATCCTTAATGCCAGTGTATTTGTTGTCTGAGTAGAGTATTTGTGCATATGTGCAAACAAGCACAAATGTGATTATTCCTCTTTTTGGTTGTATGCTAATTTTATTACACTACATTGTTTGCCTATCTTCCTCTAAACAGCTTTGGTTCAAACTACTTCTCAATGGGTTTTCAAAGGACACAGTGCTGGTTGCATTTGGCAGAGTAATAGAGTAACTTAAGCGATTATTATTTTTGAAAATACCCTTGTGTGACTTTTAGCTTATGTTTCACTATGATGTGAATGGGAAGAGCTATTGCCCCTGTCCCAGTGCTGTGTGACACCAGCGCAGCAGGACATTAAAAATGCAGCAGGGCATCTAAAGATGATCGTGGCAGCACACAGTGGGATGTTCAGAGGTCTCATCTAATCCCCCCATCACCTCCAGTGCATGGCCCCTAAACTTTCCCCAGGTTCTGAGTGTAAATTATTAACAGGGCTTTCATTAAAAAATGCAATTTGCTCAGACCAGCTGTACAAACTCCAACGCAGTCTCATTTGAAACATGTAGAAAGTTGTCTCATAAATTTATGTTGGATCTCCTGCAGCCCGAAGAGTCTCCTCCAGATGGGTGTGCTGCACACTGAGTGAAGAGTTAATGGTTTGGAGTTTGCTGTCAGTCTTAATGTGTAGACTCTCTGCAACTGCTTAATGCTTTTATATTTCTCCTCTAAGTGAGATGCGAGAGGACATGTGTAGAATCCATTTATTGGATTGCTTGAATGTATGATACATTGGATCTAATTTATTTATTTAACAACTCTACCAAATGTTTCCACACTCATTCCTAATATAGCAGTTTTTATATAATCATTTCAAATACAAAAATAGTGATATATCTGGCATCAGCTGAAGGACAATCCTTAAAAGAGAGCCTTATGTGGGTCTGGGAATTGGTATTGCTGTTGTTTACTCCAAAGCAGACATCTTTTAGCTTCTCCCTCAGCTCAGATCCTTTTGATCATCACCTCCATATTGGATATAAAATGGAGAATGAACAGCACTGCAATACAAGTGACTTTTAGAGTTCTGTGACTCTTTGAAGACTGCCAAACAAGTGTCTTTCATCTCACAAACCAGGCGCCGCCTTGTACAAAAGAAGAACAGGACAAAAAATGAGAGAGAAAGGCAGTATCCTGGGCCTGGAAATGAAAAAGTGAAGATTGTGGGGTCTCTCTTTGTGATCGCATTTCCTCTAAGGCCTCCTGTGAGGGAAATGACATGTGCTTCATGCAGCGTTGAGAGTCAGGCGTCTGTCAAACAACCAGAACCTGAGGAAGGTTGGAAAAAAAAAAAAAAAAAAAAGCTCGAGTCTATTTAACCGGCCGAGCAAACTATTTACTTTCTGACAAACCATAAATATGTGAATGGGCCTCAGCAGGTGACGCAGAGTTGTTGTGCCGATGACCTTCCTCTTTGATGATGTGCTATATCGTGTTTTCAGCATTCTGGTATTGTAGTGTTGCTCGTGTGTCACATGCATCAGGTTGATTTGAAACCATAGCCGACCACAATAGGAGGAAAAAAAAAAAAAGAACAGAGGCTCACACTTCCTGAATCTGTTATTCTTGAATTAATGATGGAACAGGAGCAGTAGTGTTCCCCCACTGAGACATGAACCAGATTTCAACCCACATCTCCCTGGAGGTGAGGGCCAGCATCTTTCCGACAGGACATCTGGTCCCTGAGCATGGCCACCAGGGGGTCGATGTCACCACCTTAATTGTAATGTTTCCCTCTTCCTCCCCATAAAAAAAAAAAACTAGGGCAGCTTTCCATAAAAGGAGAAGAGGGAAGGGGGAGCCACTATTTGCTGGGCTGTGTCGGCATGCCACATCATTTAAGCTGACAGCTCTAATAAATTACAGCAACAGATCGCTGTGAACAAACAAAGCTTAATGGAAATAAAGTGAGAATTATCAGCCAAGAAATAAAAGAAAAAACAAGATTGAAATTAGTGCAAAGAGAGTGGATGAAAGGATGTCAGACCCAAATAGCACAGGCATTAAATGGGCAAATTGCCACTTTGAAAGATAGGAAATGTTTTGTTCTCATTATTGCTTCTGTTCAAAATGGAGAATAATGACAGAATCCCTGAGCAGACCTAAAGCGTCCCTTATCTGACTCCTCAAAATCTCTTTCCTCTGTTGCGTTTTCTCCTCCCTTTCTCCTTGTTTTGCCTTCAAGAGAGAAAAAAAAAAATGCTGCAGATTGTTCTGCTCTGTAGGACCCTTACTCCATCAATTCAGCCAGGCCAGAGAAAGCCTGCAAGCCTATGTCCTCAAAATGCTTAGGCATGTGGAAGAGAACAACGAGAGATGGGAGAAGGTGAAATGGTATGTCAGGGGAAACATTTGTCAGGTACTATCAGTATGAAAGCTGTCTATCTAGCGACCTTTGAAAGAAAGGCAGGTTAGGGAGGGTCCACTTTCGGGACCACTCCACTCTGTTATGGGGGGGGCGGCGAAGCCAATTGCAGCAGAAAGATCAATGAACCAAGCTATAAAATTCAAAAACATGCCATAACCCCATCAGAACGTGAACTGCCATGTGCACAGTTAGTGTTGTTAAACTTAATTGGAGAGACTGAAAGCTCCCAGCCTGGCAAAGTGAACACACTGCCTCCGAGAAAAGACAGGAGTCAGAGTCGGAGTCGTGGCTGAGTCATATCCATTTGCTAAAATACAGGTGAAGCTAACTGAAGCAGTGCTAGGCGACTTTAATCATGTGGTACCAGAGAGAATGAGGGTCAGTCGTAGATGTTTCACTGTATCCAGAGAATTTTTTTTTTTTTTTTTTTTTTTTTTTTTTTTTTTTTTAGCTGCTAGTCGTACCTGCTAATATTTCTGGGTCTTCTTTGCATTCATCACCATACAGCAGCAGATTATTCTGTGACAGATACAGGCCTCTTACTTTTTAAAAACAGCTATTAACCCATAGGCTTCTATTCATTTTTATTGCATAGCTTAAAGTCAGTCAGTCATCTTCTATACCTGCTTCTCCACACTGGGGATACCTATACCTGCTGCTATCATCGGGCTGGAGGTGGGGCACACCCTGGACAGGTTGCCAGCCTATCACAGGGCTAACATATAGACAAACAACCATTCACGCTCCCACTCACACCTACAGTCAATTTAGTTTGATCAATACACCTAACAAGCATGTCTTTGGACTGTGGGAGGAAGCCGAAGTACCCGGTGAAAACCCACCATGCACAGGGAGGACATGCAAACTCCACACAGAAAGGCCCGAGCCGAGATTCAAACCCCGAACCTTCTTGCTGTGAGGCACAAGTGCTAACCACACCACCACCGTGCCGCCCATAGCTTAAAGTAGTTTTAATTATTTTTAAAAAAGCACTACAGTTTTGTTAGTATTGATAACAAGCCTTTAAAAAAAAAGGTTTTTGTCCAATTGCAAAAGATAAGAAGTGGAAGCAGCGGGAGTGCCATTTGCTTTTTTTTTTTTCTTTTTATTTGACTTTTTTCCTAAGATGAAGTGGTGTGGTTGAAGATGTCGCTGGGGTGCTCTTGTGATGCTGAATTAAACAGTGAAGCTTTGAGCCCTGCAGGGAGGTTCTTAACCACAGGCTGAAGTTTCCTCTAGCCCACTTTGTTAGCCAGAATGTATTGGACCCGAGCCAAGGTTAGTCGGCATCACAGACGTAGAATCCCATTGCTTTTATAATGAGCACTGAAAAAGATCTTGAGAGGTCAGACACCACGAGACTCAAATGAACACTAATTAAGTATGTCACTCAGTAACAATAAACCAATAAGAAAAACCACTAAATCTTTATGCATGTGAGCTGCTTGAAGAAGCACTTAAGATGGAGCGAGGAGGGTTTCTATGGGAGACGGGTGTAAAGCACAAAGTGTGTGCTGCGGGGATAATGCACGCCACATTCTGTGTGTATTTAATGTATTCTTATGTTTGCGTGTTCCTGCGTGTACCTGTGTGCATCTGTGCGTACTTTGTGTATGGCACGTACTCTGGAGAGTTTGTGCACTTAGTCTTTGTGTGCATGCATGTGTGTGTGTGTGTGTGAGTGTGAAGAGACCATGGAGGGCTGTCCAACAGAGAGCACTGCATTTCGAAAGGTGCCAGAATGAGTTTGTCACAGAGAGCGTAAACTTGAGGAGAAAGGGGACTGCGGAGAGAGAGACTTTCCCCAGGCACCCAGAGTCTGTCAGACTGATTAAGTCACACGGCTGGAGTGAGAGTTGGGAAACTGAACCAGAGCATGCTAGGGGAGCGCAGGGATGACAGCAAAGAATTAAAAAAAATAAAAAAAATAAATAAAAAACGAAGCAACATGTAAGTATTAACATGACTGCATATCACGTGTGCACTTACTTATACCTGACCCCAGAGACTCATGCTGGGACACTGCACACCAGCCTAACATCCCATCATCCCACCCCGCAGCTTTTTCACCCTGCGGCGACATAAAGCAGGTCAGGGCCATCTTAAAGTTCACAAAATGCAACATGACAGGACAACTCTAACATATGCCTGTGTGACAGTGAGGCAAATAGATGACTGATGGCAGAGTACTGTGTCTTAGGGGGGAAAAGAGAAAAGACAGTATAAGGAAAACCGACTTCATGTTTGTCTCCCCTTTTTGCTTTCAGTTTCTTTTCAGATAAGAAAAAGTGGGACACAAGCTGCAACTTCGAGCTTGAGAATGTATGGATCCGTACTTACTTTTCAAACATGACCACACAAAACATCAGCCCACTTGCCGGCCAGACTCGTCTGCGACTGCTGTTGTATGTGGCAGAAATGCCAAGGACCTTCGAACCCTCTAGAAAGAATGGCAGAATACCATACCACATGGCCTTGTCATCCACCAGACTAAAAGATGAACTCTTGTTTTTTGTTCGAGGGACCCTGGCTGCTCCGAGATGCCCTACTTGCTCTGTATCTCTCTCTATCTGTCTCTCTCGGCCACACTGAGAAGCACTGCAGACTTGTTGGTGTATAGCAGAAGGGCAGCATCATTAACAATACTGAAGGCTACCCACATAGAAAATCTTTGGCATAAAGTGCAAATGAGACAAGAGATAGGGAATTGCTTCCAGTAACGCTCACAGTAAAGCCAGGTATGTGTAGATACCGCTCACTCGCGAGGAATGTAAAAAAGGCTGGCATCTCAACTTTATCCTCCCACGACTGGCCACCCCCATACTGAAATTAACATCACTCGTCCTCTCCTCCACAGGCTCTACAGTCCCGCTGCTATACCAAAGCACAATCTATAGCACCTCTAGCATCAAATGCTAATTGCTAGGTATTCAAAGAGAAAAAAGGCCTCCCTGAATTAAGAGTCATTTAGCGGGAGACCGAGTTCAGCACAGCACAGCACTGTGATGCCTACGAGCTAATTTCCCTGCTATCTTGCAAAGAACTCTGGCAACGTAGTGCCGAGTGAAAGTGTGCTCTCTCCACATTATAATGCAAATTCAAACCTGGGCTTAGCTTTGCGAGTAATTACTATGGCAGAACAAAACACCACAGTTAATAGGTTCAAAGTATTCCATCAAACAAGAAACAAGAAAACTACCTTTGTTGGAAAATATGGCTTTTGACTGTGTTCGGGCCCCAAAATCAATGTGCACAAAACAGCACTTTGGTCTCTGCACAGATTTTAATTTGTCAGACAAGAACTTGATTCAGCTGAGTTTCTTTCAAAGGGAATTGCAACAAATAGATTTCTGTGTTTGCAGGAGCACGGCAGGAAGTATTTTTTTTCCCTCTATCTCTGGCGCAAACAATGGGGGCAGTGTGCGTCTTTGATCAAGGGCACGTCTATGTTGATGACAATGAGAAATCTGCAGGCTGTCCCAAGAGTCTTGTAACCCTACCTTCAAAGTACACTTGCTTTTCATTGGTTTTCTTCCCAACATCTTTTTCTCCACAGCATTCCTTACTCCACAATTTTATTATTATTATTTTTAATAATTATTGCTGTTAAACCATTGGATCATATATTTCCTCATGTTTGGTGCAACATGACAAACAATAATGTAGACAGAAAATATCAATTCATTCAAAAACATCCATAGTGCTTCATCCCCAAATAAGACGTAGCTCATTTTCTAAGTTGCTGAGTCTCCACAGTGTCATTTTAAATATTTCAGTGACTGTATGTGCACATGTGTGGGTGTGCTTTTGGTAGCAATGTGATCCGTGCCAGACGCCAGTTTGTCGTCGTTGCTGATCAATCCCCAGTTTTCTCGGGGCAATACCCTGACACTTCATCGCACCCTCGCTCTGCGCTGCATCAGCAAGACGGGCGTAAAGAGCAATCCTCTATGACTGGACACGACCCCGGTGCTGTGGCTGAGGTCGAGGTCTGGGCCGGTGGCACCAGCTGGGGTCTTCTGCCACTTGCAGTACATACTCGAATAGCATAATACAAGTGCAGACAGCATGTAGGGGTCATAATAAGGGACACTTCAAAAAGCCCAGCGTTAGTAACACTGAGCTCTCTGATCTATTTATTTATATACGACTTTGTATTTACTTTGACATCACCTTGATCTCATCGACTAAAGCCGGATCAGTCTAATTAGGCAGATAATGTGCATGCATGTAGCTGTGGTACAATTGAGCCTTGTGTTTTTAACATATAGAGGCTTAATTAGAAACCTTTCCAATGCGCTGGCCTTAAATGAGGTTTTAATTAAGGCTCCCATTACAGTTGAAGAGCTTTTAAATTAGTAGCTCCTTAAATAGGTGGTGGACCGTCTGTCTCTGTCATGGCAGCCTTCATTTATCGCCTGCAATGGTTTATTGTGCGTAAATATTAATGTAAGGTTGTCAGTCCAAAAATCCCCCCAACCCCCTTAAAAAACAAGAATGCACAGAAATCATATTTAATGTAAAAATGACACTCAGCAAAAGGCTGTGGCATTAAAATCAAAATGATTCTGGAGTTTTTTCAACATGAAGGTGCAGGACATATCTGATGGAAATTTGCTTGCTGGATTATGCAAACTGTTATCTTGTTGTGTTGAACTTCTGGCCTGAAATTGAAGAAAAGTCCAGGGGACAACAACAACACAGTTTCTGCCGGTGGCTGTTGAGGCTCGGTATTTTGTTTTGGATGAGAAGACAGGACTCACCGAAAAACAGAAGAAAACCTCACTTTGTGTAATTTATTTATTTTTACATACAGTACAGCTATACAATATGTTGTCTGCACATGTTAGACTGATTAATAGAACAAATGAAACAAGCAGGATCGTGATTACATTTCTACATATTTATAATAAACTCCCCCTTACCTTACTGTGCAGTTTAATATGGCATGCTCGAGTGAGGATTTAAAATCCTTTTGACAGGCGTTGCACTGTATATTTACATGTTCAGTCTCACTGTCAGCTGGTCAATAAAACAATAAAACACAACATTGTAATGAAAAGAATATACCCACTGAGCCAGACACGGAGCCACGGAGCCAGCTCAGACTCTTTAATCCAGGCACCACTTTTTCTTTCACTTCTTCTTGCCGAGTGCTCTGAACCTGCTGCGAAATTGAATTTTCCACCCCTGTGTGTACGTGAACCAGCCAAGCACTGCATTGTCAGAGTACTCAATTAGCTCCCAAGGCGGAAGCCAAAATGTTTTCCAACAGCAAATGTATTCTTCACAGGGCAAGCTCTCATTAGCATAATGCTTCTGTTCCTATAGCACAGAGTTAGAATGCCTTCCCAAGGTTGAAAACAAAAAAACAGCCCCGAGCTTTAATGTCAGTGTCCCTCCATGCCATATCATATCATACTCAGGGGTAGAGTAGCTTTCAGTGAAAAGGAATGTTAACCTCTGCTTAAAATGTCTCATTAGCATTAGTAAATACCCTTTCTGGTGTGTGTAGCACCTAGCAGAGACATTGTGTTCTTCTGTTTTTTTAATTCTTCTTTTTTTCCCCCTCCAAGAAGAGGTTTTTATCTGAATTCATGATTCAAAGAGGACTCCTCTCAGCTTCTTTTAACTCATTAAAACTGCTAGTGTTTTGTTTTCTCATTGCAAAAGTTGAGTACAGTTTTTATACAGGTCCTGTAATAAATCTGGAGAACAAAAGAGATTCAAGTCTTCGGGACCTTATAATGCTTTTTGAAAGCTGTAAATCTGCAGAAAATGAATCATCCTGTTTACTCAATGTGCTGACATTGAAACAGTTGGGTGAAGCTTTAGAAATAATCTGCACTGACAAGTAGCTAAACAGTTGTTTGACAAAGTGACATTGAAGTCAAGCAACTATACAAACTTTTCTTCTTTTTGTGTCAACTGAGTGGCTGCGAAGAGACGAAAAAGGACAAAAAGACCCAGTCAGAGGCAGTAGCAGCTACTCTTACTTGGAACCCACGCACTCAGTTTTGTTTGACTAAAGCGGCACTGCAGTGCAGACAGGGGTCAGGGGGTTGTAATCGTGGCTGCCGGTGCCCTATAGTGCCCCCTCACTCTCATTACTGAGGTGCCACCGACTCCAGATTTAGAGCTCCTATGTTTGTCACCTGCCCTGGGCCTCGTAGATCAGTCTTAACACACACATACACATACATGCCTGACAGCTCCCACAGACAGGGCATGGATATCAAATGAGATGTGGGGGGTTTGTTAATGGTCTGTGGTAGTGGGATTCTCACTCACACCCATACTGGTGTAAATTATGCCATAAGCCTTTTTCACAGAGGGTAGTGTCACAAAAATGAAGCTGAGACCAACAGTTAGATGGGGTGTCACTCTGCAGTGTCACATGACTTTATGCAAATGGGGATAAAGGCAAAGCAAGGCGATGGGGAAAGGTGTTTCTGCATGTGAGTCCGTTTTTTTTTCTGTCTCCTTTCTGTTTGAATCTTTTCTTTAACTGTTTCGCAACACTATCCTATTTTCTCAAAACTAAACGTGTGAAATAGATTGAAAAACACACATTTCTTCCCCAGCGATGTTGCTATTTAATGTGAAGCTGAAGCAATTACAGGGTAGAAAGGATGAAAATGAAAGGAACTGGCAGGTTTTTCTTTTTTTTCTCACTGGACTTTGAGACCATGAAGAAATCTATAGTGTTCACGTCCTCGAAGGTTGAGATGGTGACTGGTTATGTATGCGTAGGTGCAAGTGAGATTGTGTGTGTGTGTGCATGCAAGTCTTTAAAAGTAGCCGTTTGTGTCTGCTATAAAGCTTCTGAGTTAACCTTCCCGAGGCCTCTAATGGAGCGCACAGATTAGTGCACCCTTTATAAGGCAGAGACAGCACCAGGATTAACCTTGTTTTAAATATGCCATGTGAGAAAGATTGGTTGACCTTAGAGTGACCTAGGCTTTGGACATACCATCACACTTGATAGAAACTGGCTGTTAATGGACTTCACGGTGCCAAGAAACACCCCGATGACATATGCTCATGTTTGAGATTAATATTGTTTGCCTTCCAGCACTCACTACTTGCTATAGCTTCAAATTAATTTCCTTCTTTGGCAAGTCGTTTTGGCCCTTGTCCCTTGGCAGACCTTCTCTGAAGCAGAATGTCTTTTTCCTCAGATTGGCTATGATCTAATTTTGTGATCTACCCTGGTCTCACATACCCGAGCCGCTGAGTCTAAGTCTTTATAGCTGGAAGTCAACAGTTTGAACTGTATCACATGTGTCAAGAATGATGTTTGAACCGAGGGTGGGCTTCATCAGGTCAGGAGTGAAAAAGAGAGGCACTGCTACAAAAAAAAAAAAAAAAGGGGGAAGAGGTACCTTTAATCCTCTGCCATTAACAGACTCTATTGCCTGGGATTGGGGCAGTTGGATTCTCTGTTTGAGATGAGCTGCATTTCCTGAGAAAATGAAACAGGATGATGGAGATCAGTGACAATACCGGCTGGATAATCATGCCCAAATCACAGCCATCTGCTCTCAATCTCCACCCAGATCTACATGCACTACCGTCAATCCCTCCCCAACAAATCCCTAAATCCCGACAATCTGTAGCACTCAGCTTAGGACCTCTGTTAATCCACCTAGCAAGCCCACATTACTGGACAGGAAGGTACAAAGATCCCCTGCACCCTCCGTCCATCTAGAAACCAAATTTGGTCTTTTTTTTTTTTTTTTTTTATACTCATTTAAGCCCATATTTAAACGCCGCTTTTCTGATCAAGTCGGTGTAAACACATTTTTATGTAGTAAAAATCTACACTGATGGGTGAACTTTGGGGAGCTGAACCAAATGCGGAGATACTTTTTGTCTCTTCAGCCTCTGATTATTCCACAACAACTGGAACAATAATTTAAATAGCAGCAATGCAGGGTAGAAATGCAAAATACGAGGACTTACTGATTTTGAGGAGAAGCCTTGACAGCCTGATGTGGGTGGAATATGTTATGCTCATGAAAAGATGTGTATTTTGGATGGTGTGATTCAAATACATATCTCCACTAGAGGAAAGTGGATGCCCTGTAATTCTACAACATAATCTATCTCTTGTTTTTTTTTTTTTTCTTTTTAAACCAGTAACACAGCAACCAACAATTTTTCACCAGTGACCATGCGTGTTACTTGTGCACTATTGAGAACAAAAGGTCTCGGCCTTGTGGCTAAAGGGCAATTTCAGGGACCTGAAATACCAATTGGCTAGCTGTTGAGTTTGATAGGATGAGGAATCTTGATAAATGAAATGTACCTTGACTTTTCCTGATGAATCCACTCGACTGCAAACCTCAACCCTGAGACCTATTATTGCCTGGAATCCTACAGTTTGTGATTGGTGTGACCGCCACAGAGGTCAGCAACCAATATTTTCTTTTTTTCCCCTTTTGAGTGCCAATAGAGAACAAATGTCAGAAGGCCAACAATAGACTTACAGCATCTAAAATAATGGAAACACATTTTCTTCTTGACACCTACGCTGAGTATATATTCTGATATACAAATAAATGTGTATTTCTTGACCATTCTGATGATTTTGATCTTTGCAATGTTTTTATGTTAACAGCGTTGCTTGTTGTTAGGGCTTCTGCTGCTATGTGTTTATAATATAAATCTGTGGTCATGAAACTGTAGGCTGACTGCAGTTTTTTTGAAGCTTTATCTTTCCTCCCGGGGCCATGCGAAGGTCTTTCTAGCTGTATACATGCCATGGCAATAGAAGAATTCCCTCCAATACGCTCAATATATCTCCCTACAAAGGAATATGGCAATGGCCCTCTTCCCACATTGCTACACTGTCACGTCCAGAATGCAAAGATTAATCACTGTTGCCAAAAACTAACTTGCAAGGTTTTGTCTACATGTTGTAGAACAGGGGTCGGCAACCTTAGACACTCAAAGAGCCAGTTGGTTGCATATCTTTTTTTAACCTTTATTCTATGCATTAAAAACATCTTTAGTGTGTTGCTTTTGTGTTGTTGCTTTCTGCATGCAACTTAAACATTTTGAAGACAGTGATATCTTGACTCACGAGTGCTCCTACTTACGAGTTTTCCGAGATACGAGACATAGCAGGATTGATTTTTGGCTTTGAATTGACAGAAAAACCCAAGTTACGAGCTAGCTAGCTAGCAGGTACGCTCCCCGCCGCTAGTTAGCACTGCGAATGCCACAACATCCACCCAGCATCCCACGTCTCTGTGTCTTTAAGAAGGTGGCTTGTGGGTAATCCCTGAGTGACGTATGAGGAAGCGGGGATTTTGTTTTGTAGTTGTGTGGCGAGTGCAGCTACGGTGAGCACAGGAGGCTGCGAGCGAGTTAGTTAGCTTGGCCGAGGAAGGAAACATTACAGGCTGTTGTTTTTGTGTATTTTTGTTGCAGTGCTGAATAAAAGTGCAGTTCTCTGAAGCACAGTCGACCTGGATTTTATGTTGCGTTGTTGCTGGCTGGTGTCATCGATGTTGTGGTTGTGACGCATAATTTAGCATTACATTGAAAAACTAAACGAAGTAAAATACATTTGAATTAAATACTCATTATTTTCCAAAGACACAGGGAGCCACAGCAGAGAGATGAAGGAGCTGCATGCAGGTTGCCGACCCTTGTTGTAGAAGAACTTATTATTGATGTTTCTCACTACATGATCAGTGTATTGTAGAGATTTGGCCAGTTTTATGATTAGCTATGAATTTGCAAGTTTGCACGTACCTTGACTTGAAAAACTGATCACACTTGACGTAAATATCATTTGATTTCAAAACCCCTCCCAAAAGACTGTTTATCCTTTGAAGAATAGATAACAAAAGATACTTCATAAATATTTTAGTTTCATCATAATTTAATTGTCACGTACAAGAAAAATACTTCTCTGTGAAGTATCGAGTTTTTGATCTTCTCTTCTTTTGGTGTCTATAGAGAATGCAATTTAATAGATTTTATTGCCTCGTTTATTCAGCCTAACTTCAAATACGCACAAGTGAGGTCAGGAGCTGACTGTGAACCTGCAGGAGATAGACGAGCTCTCGTCCTTGGTGAGCGAAAAGACTGACCAACACAATGAGGGCAGCTTGTATTCCTCACATCTTGTTTTGAGTCAGTGGCGTCTCAACAAAACTGGCAAGCACCTCTGGTTCCTTTCCAACAACAGCACCCCAAGAGCACTGAACTTAAGTAGGATTAGACTGCAGCATACAGTCACATTTGTTTATTTAAGTCCTGTCTCTTGGTTTTCAATGGAAGTGCACTTTCTCCAATGTGAGGACTTCAAGGTCCTTTTGTTGACTTGTTGTGGAAAAGATGTTTATTTTTTCAGTCTTATTGCTCATGTATTACAATTTAACAAATAATGCAACAAACAGCGATACAGTGATTATCATATTTCATGCTTACAATGGCTTTTTCCTTATTGTTAATTACCGTATTTTCCAGACTATAAGAAGCTACTTTTTTCCGACACTCAGCTTCGGCAGCACGAAGCTCGTTAGCGTTTTACAAGCTAGAAAGCTCCGTGTCGGCGATACATTTAGCTTCGTCACATCAGACCCGGTCAGAGTGGACCACATGAAACTGTTCGAATTAATTCAATAGCGGCTTATAGACAGGTGCGCTCAATAGTCCATACTGTCAAGGGCAGAAAGCCTGTGTTGATTAATCATTGCAGGATTTATTTTGTTGACTAACTGATCTATATAAAAGAACCCATTTAAGGTGAGCCTGCAGTAAGACAATGCTTTTCGCTATACCTTAAAACACGACTTTGCTTTGTCAAATTGCAGTCGGTTACTTAGGCAACTGAAAATCCAACACGCTGCCATTTAACTGTGTCATTCCTGAACTCTATCTGTTCTGCCCCACAGCTGCGAGTAACCCGAGATGACAACCCAAGTTATTTGGTGTCTTTTGTCAGCGTGTCCCAGTGTATTAACTCTGCTTTTGATCATTCCCCCGTACATATTTGAGTTAAAAATCTGTCATGAAGTGTACCCAAAAATGCCATCTGCAACATCTGCTGAATATGTAAACAAACAGCAGCTGCCAACAACTGTGCCAGATTAGCCCTTGAAACACCCTGAATGCAGCGCAACGTGGCATCAATTTTCGAGCTATATAACTGTTTCAGAAAATGACCACACATATTGCATTTGATCTGATAGTACATTAAGTCTGCTTTTCCAAATGATTTACTTGGTAATGCGAGCTTCAGTTATATGTGCTGTTTCACAATCCTCGCCTCAGCATAAACTGTCTGGCAAGAGACAGCTCGAGTGTAGCGTCTACAGCCTGTTTCTGGAATTATCAGGATAAATACTTGGTTCCACTCAGGAAATTGTCATATGCTTGTAAAAAGGATGTGGAACCAAAAAGCCCGGACTTAGAGTCTTTGCTATGTAGACACCAAATCCTGACTGTGAGTTGGGAGTACTTAATGTAAGTTGCTATGGCAATAAGTGAAGCAGGGATGTTGTTGGGGGAATTCAGCGTGGGGCTCAATATGGATGACTAACGTGCTGTGCTCAACTAGCTTTGTAGATGCAGAGATCATATCTTTAATGCAAGATTGAGCCTTCCTCCATTTAGCATGAGCTGGATTAGATGGATGCACACTCGCAGCCCTCCCCATTTGATGGCACTCGGGGGATGTTGCATGAAACACATGGAAAAAGAAGCCGACAGCAGAAATGTCTAATTTCTGTTGATGCATCAGTGTGAAGTGTAAAAGGCTTGCTTGTGATATAACTGCAGCTTAGGCAACAGCAGCATTTGATCATGTTGAAATTAAAAGCAGGAATTTGTAATTTTTTATTTTTTATTTTTTCTACCATGTTCTTGCGGAGAGTGTTTCTAAGCCACGCTCAGAGATGCAAAGTACAAAAAGCCCTTGCTTAATAAATTGACTTTCATATTTACTGTTCGGTGCAGCATGTATTACAGCATAGTTACAAAGTCAAGGTGAGCATTTGAAGTAGTAGAACACCAACAACTGTTCTTCAGTGAAGATTATCAACAGCCGGCCCAAGAGCCATCCATTTAAGTGACTTTATCATTACCAGGCACAGAGTATGGATTCACGGAGCGAAATGGAATAGCTGGGAAACTAATGGCACTTGACAGATACTGGTATGAGATAGCATGCTTATCTTTGTATTATGTGAAAGAAGGCATTTTCCCAGATCACAGTGTGTGCGGTGGTATGTGGGAGTAGTTGTGGTGGGCGGTGGGAGGCGGCGGC
>OOFC01049671.1:22987-34407 GCA_900323345.1 Pseudochromis fuscus
AACTGGGTGATTGTTTTCACCAGATTGGCCCCAGTGATTAGAAAGTGTGTCCCGAGTCTGAGAGCATTTGTGTGTGTGTGTGTGTGTGTGTGTGTTTTTAGCAGTTTGAAGGTTGCTCTAATCAAGGTCACACAGGAGGAGAGCCTCATTAGACGTGTATAAGATGATATGTAACATATCAGTATCTTTTCCTCTGATGCTGTCAGTGCTGCCTCCTGAACAGTCATTAAGGGGAAATCTGCTTGTTTTGATTCAATAAACTGTTTACTGAGGCATACTGATCTGACTTGGATATTGCTGATTATACACTAAAAAAGCTCATAAATCTTACATCTTTGCATGAGATGAGGTCATTTAAATGCATAGCAGAACATAGTGCTAAACATCCCTATAGAAAATTTATTTTCAGGCTCTCACCCTCTACGATGTATAATGCAGTTTGCACTACTACTACATCCGCATTTTATCGGTTCTTTAATTTAAAGTTACCGCGAGTGATAGTGGGTTTCTAGTACCCGTTTTTTTTTTTTTTTTTTTTTGGAGGGGGCGGTTTAGCCTGACGAGCTGCTTTTATATCCTCTGCTGTAATTGGGATCCATTAGTGGTCTCCCTGCTATCATTGCAATGGTTTTCAATATCATAACTCAAATAGCCATATGGTTGGAGTTTTGTACGTCCCTGCCCGGCATACAGAAATCCCACCCATCGTTTTCCGCTCCCACCGACTCTGTTTCTTTTGCATTTAAAAAGCTATGTAGTAACACAGGCCAAAATCAAAGCTCACCTCACTTCTCCTTGCTGCACAGATTAATCTGAGGCACTCAGCATGAAATTAAGAATTGATTATTGTAAGACGATTCTGCTTGGTTAACTCGATTCAGTGGCATTCACTCATAGAGACTGACGCGTCATCCTGTCCCTCGGGCCTTGGCATTAATTCTCCTAAATCTGTGCAGGTGACCTCACTGTTTAAAGATTTACACTGGTGAGACTTTGCTCCCAGCGTCCTTGCCAATAAAAGTGTGGGAGCTCACTGGTGACAGTCACAGCTCTTATTGCTTTAGCAGATGAAGAACAGAGGAATCAGCCAGGCAGACATTTATGCATCTCTTCTACAATTATGACTGTATCCCACATCATGAACCCAAGTTTTTTTTTTGTCCATCTCAATATTGTTAAAAGATTTGCTCAAGGCTTGGGTAATACGAGGAGAATAAACAACTTGTATTCTGAATGAAATGCATTGTGGTGGCAGACAGCTAGTCAGTGACAGGTATGACAGCAATGTTCTCACAAGTAAATTTTTCAGGACAAAGCTATTGTATCTTTGATGAGTTGTGGTGCCTCCCTCGCTGTTGTGGCTCGAGCTCAGATTTTTTTTTTTTTTCAATAAACCAGATGCCTCTGTTATGATGAATGACTGCAATCACTGCAACCTTTCTTTCCTGTTAAAGTTCAGCTAAACTTTGCCTAACTAAAGTCCACCCAGTGCAGTCTACATGAAATTGCAACACGAAAAATGTATAGAAAACACTCTACCCTTAAGTGAGACTGTGCCTGTCTTGTCTGTGTGTCTACCCTGCTCCTTCAATTTATATGTCTATTGGAAACAGATCAGCTCCCACCTTGGTCATAATCCCACTCAACATGTGGTCCAGACAGGACCCGGCTAAAATCTTGAGATAAGTCTTCGATGGTTACGGACGCACGCAGAGAGCCTATCGTTGAGCCCAATTGGTATCCCTCTCCTGCCTCTGTCCCCACTTGCCTCTCCGACATAGCCTTTCCTTAAATAGCCGTCTTTGAGCTAATCTGAAGAAAATCTGTCCTGTAGATGATGATAATCAGGTTCTACTCTTTAATAAGGCAAAGCAGATAAATGCTGTCATGCTGACAACTATTTATAAGAGCCAAAGGGGGGAGCTGGTGCAGGGGGGAAAAAAAGCAAGCTGACAGCTAGCTTTTCATTTTGAAATCATCATTGTGCTTCAAGTTACTCATAGTTGAGAATATTTTTTTTTCGGACAACCATAGTTTTCAGATATTGTAGTTTGTTTATGATACAGTGGTAGGTAAAAAGAAACTATTTTAACAGAATCATATGGGAGCATCACTGACTAGACAACTTTACCTTAAAGAGTTTAAGTTTGCCTTAGGTACGCAAACTTTTCACACTTACCACGCCTACATGCTGTCAACCAATATCCAGGCGAAATGAAAGAAATGAAGACTTTGGCACTTTAGTCTTTGTTTTGTAACACAAGGCACTGCTTGCAGGTTCTAGGATTGATTCAGTCCTCGATTTTTCATTATTATTATTCCATATGTTTTTTTTCTTTTGGGTGAATAGTCGGTGAGGACTGGGGGTCTCCCCGAGGAGTCACAGATAATCAATAACAGCAACAAGTGTGTAGCTCATTCTTTGACTGCTCTTTACTGTTTTCAACAAAACATGATGGATATCCCTGGTGATACTTTTCTTTATGTCTATGGTTGTTGTAATTCCAGCTCTGTCCATCCCTGTGTCCGTATCATCTGTGGTTCACCTTTTTCTCTCTTTGCCCGTCCACTTTCCCCTTGGCTCCTCAGCTCAGTGTTTCTCACATTCAGGTTCTGCTTCGCCTGCGGCCAAATGACCACCCGATTACTATGCTCCCTGATACAGTAATTCCACCCCATGCACCGGCCTGATATTTGTCAGCTCAAGGGCTATGAGGGGGCTCTGTCTGTCATTTAGCATGACAGCAGCGCATACTTATTTGCCATTCTATTTTGAGGCTTGATTGACGGGCCGACAGCCTTGACATTCTTGCAGGCGTTGCAGAGCCTGTTATTATGCATACATTAACATTCTGATAAACACATGGTCGGCCATTGAGGAAATAATTACATACCATCACTCTACTGTCTGGGAAGAGTGTGGTTTTTTTTTTGTGTGTGTATGCATGCACACACGTTCATCTGCGTGTTTCATCTCATAAATATGATCTCTGTTCGTCTTGTTCCTCCCCATCCATTAATGAGTTCAACAGCAGCACCTTTCATTTGGAAAGCACTCATCATGTACAGCAAAATGCTCAGAACCCACGCAACAACTCTAATAGATTTTTTAGCACGGTAAACATACTTCCCAGGAAGATTTGAGATTTAACTAACGCAAATCGCTCATTCCCTTGGGTCTGATGCCCTTTGTGCCTTTAACAGAGCTGCAGAGAAACAGCGCGTCGGCTTATTTGTGACATTTTGCATCTCCAACAGTTTCATTAAAAGGAAAAATGTATGCACTGAAGTTTATTAATAGATTGCTTCTGGATTAATTGAGATTTAAGAATTCAGCTAATGACAGGACCATGAAAACTTTTCCAAATAATATTAAGGCTGAAAAATGTTCTCACTGTGCAATATCATACATCATATAAACAACATATTCATCATGTGGAATATTTTCTCGTCCATAACATCATAGCATATTACCCTGTATATGATACGCTGTGACACCTTTGTCAACCCATCAGTTTTCAAAATTGACATTTGTATTGAAGCTGACAGTTGACTCACAATGTTACCTTGCCCCACCACAAAGGACCCAGTGGGCTAATTATAGTTTGGCAAGCAACATATTGACCAACTTCCCAAAGGCTCTCAGTCACCACCTAAATCGAATTCTGTTCACAGCACAATGACACATAGTATCAATCAAGCAGCCTGTATCTCCCGACACCTCGGATCTGATTGATGGGTCAAGGCAGTGAATGATCATCGAAGTGTCAGTGGATTGTCCCGCCTAATCTGCAGAACTCTGACGCTAACTTCAGAATACGAGTCCAGAAACAACTCACTCGGTGGAACGGGGAGAGGGGAGCGGGGCGGTGGTTTGCAGCGCATTAGTCTTAAGACTAATATCATGTGTCACGCTTCTTACAGCCCCCTACCTCCCACCCTTTTGATCTGCAGCCCTGACACTTTGTGAAATATACGTGTGTAAGCAAATGCAGTATAAGCAACCACGCGAGCCCTCCTAAAATACCTTCATAAAAATGTGAAGCAAACAAAAAGGCGAAGAGTTGCAAGTCTGGCAAAAGATGTCAGATTGTGCTAAAGTCAGCCAAGCTAATTTAGTGATAACTCTTGATTTTTCTTTTTCTTTTTTATTTTTTTCTTACACTTGCACCTGGTACCACGGATGTATATGTGTGAGAGAAAGCATTATAGATAGATAGATAGATAGATAGATAGATAGATAGCTGTAGTTAGTGTTAGGTAAGAGCTTGGGATTTGGCTACAACTTGAGATCAGTTGGCCCTTTGGCTCAGAATTTGTATTCCTGTGAAACCTGCAACTCCCATGGACTCCCCTCCTCACTTCATTGTCATGCTGTTTCTGTCTAAGAGGGGAGCCCTCTGTAGGCCCCACAGGGAGGAAAACCCCTATGGTAAAAGTGCAAATGACAACATGAAGTATGTCAAGCTGACAAGTAGGACCCGCAGGTCCTAAGGGAGCCTTGTTGGTTAACTGCTGTCTACTAAGCCCAGTATTTGGAGCAGTTTGACTCCCAAGCTCCTTTTATCTTATAGGGCCCCCATCTGTAAATCAAAGACTGCAAACACTATCTCCCCTTTGTACATGGAATAGAGCTCAAGCACTCGTGGGAGAAACAGAGCTTACGTGAAAGAATACCTAATGCCTGTGTGCCGACAGAGGCTGCCCGGCACTAGAGCGGAAAGTGACTGGAAAAGTGAAAGCAATGTGATGTGATCGTCAGGCTCTTTTAACACATAGTCCTAGTGAGAGTGGGGCTTTCAATTATTCAACCTTTTTCTTTGCCCTTGAAGTGTACATTCGTCTTGTTTCATTCTCCATGTGTTAACAAGCTGTGTCTGGCTCGCTCCGGCAAGGATGTGGCTGTCACCACCATTACACTCCATTGCTTTTTTGGGCGGGGTGGATAAAAGGCCAAAGTAGAGTGTTGTCGTCAGCTAAAAGCAGCTATGGTGACAAATAAATGGAGCTGTTGTTTTTTTTATAACAGTCCTCCAAAAACATAATAACAGACACCTGAGTGTACAGACTCTTGAGGTTTGAGACGATGGCCATGTGTTGTGATAATGGATTTAGCGGGCAGCATGTGCGCACAGATGTAAATCTCTGCTAATGCGCACAAATCCAGCAGCTGAAGTTTTGCAGACATTTGTATTTTGAATTTTTCATGAACATTATTGCTTCATGTTAGAAAGATGAAACAGGCATACTGCTGTCAAGGCTGTATTTTTTGTAACATTACATATTGTCAATCTTATTTCTAAAGTATATCCATTACTAGGTTGTGTCAAAGTGTCACTTATGGAACTTGATACTTAAAAGCTTTCAGTACATTGTTATTATTTAATATATAAGAGATTTAAAGTACCGAGCAGGTGCTGTGAAAATGTAAAGCATTTGAACTACTTCATTTCCTGCCATTGCATACTTTGATGTCACTGAACAGAGAAAATACAGAGTCTCGAACAGCTAAAGTATTGCAAACCTCAACAAAAAGAAAGTACTCACATATTCAGAAAGCGTGTACTTAACATATAGCAAACCAGTAGAACAAGGTTGTATTATATGTGCCACATATAACCAACACAGTAGAAGCAATCTTCATGTCATTGATTCAGACAAGTTCTGCAGGTAGGAAAATAACAGCCTGCCTTTTATCTACATTAATTTTCCAATCTATAGGTAGTATCTATTTCTGGTATATTTTACGATACAATACGATATAATATGATACAATATGATTCGATATGACTATACTTTATTGTCCCCATAGGGAAATTTGTGTTGGACTCGTATGCTGCTCACAACATGCCTCCATAGTGTGATAAATCAAACAACATAATGAATTGCACGTATTCCACATTACAGGATATTGCACATACAAAAACATAACACATATTGCACATACCCTGTGGTAAAAAACACCATGAAAATATTGCACAATCCCTGCAGCGTCAAACAGCACTATTTTAAAGTTTAACGGAGGTAGGAACAACTGATTTTTATTTTTTTTTTTACTGCATAGATATCAGACACTCTAAATCAGTTAGATACACTGTTAACTACTGTTTATAGCACAGTATAAAACAGCTTATAGCTTAAAGCAAAGCTTTTTTCTGCCTGACCTGGATTTCAACATTGTCTCAAGACTGGGTCTTCAACATGTGCCAGCCAGCACAGCTTGAGTGCTTATATTTAGACAAGACTGCCGTCTGCCCCAAAATTACTCATGCTGTGGCTCCCCTGGGATTCCTGTTAGCTTATCCGCGGCTCCTTTCTTCAAAAAGGCAAAGGGGCTGTGACCTTTCCTCGCTGCCTGTGGTGTTTGTCCTTTGCATGGTGCCATACCTTGACCTTATCAGTCCTTTTAGATTTCAGCAGGTAATCAATTAGTTGCTACTTAGATTATCACAGTCAAAGGTGAATAAGACTGCAATGGTATGCCTTGTGTGAAATATTGTTTTTAATGATTTCTTTGCTTTCTGTTTCCCTTGAGTATGTGAGGGTAAAGTGAGGTATAAAATGTGTATCAAGAGCTTTTTTTGTGTGTGTATGGGAAAAAGTGTTGGGACAGGATTTGTCCTTCAAGACAGTAGGACACCAGAAAATGCCTCAGGTGATCTTTAGATTGTTAACAGACAAACTTGGTTCTGGTTGTGTTTGCTAAGGGTTGAAAGAATACAGGCAACAGGCAACGAGGTCTTGGAAAATGATCGACATTTCTCAATCTCTACTGTGTTAATTAGTCAAGTATGGAAGTGATAATTCAGTGTGTTGAGGCTTGTCAAATGAGGCCATTTTCTCAACCTTTTTATATAAACACTCCTTGGGTTTCTATCTAACACGTCACTTTTTTCCCTCCTTGAGACATTTTCTTTTTTAATGAGATTTTTGGGCAAAGACCCTCAGCTTTTCTGCAGGATTAAAACACGCCCTGTGATTGGGAAAGTGGACCTCCCTGATGACCACAAAGCCTGTTTGACGGAGCATCGACCTTCAACCTGTAAAGGAGCCCGGCGCTCTTCTGGGACAATGAAGCAGATGCTCAAGGCAGTTTCCTTTTGGGTGGGTAGGCTGAGTTGAGGATTTGCCAGTGTTTATACTCAAGTATGAAAGTTATTTGGCATGAATAATAGTGTGTGGGGGAGGAGGAAGCTCTGGGTGAATCATAAAGATTCAGGTTTGGCAGGAGGTAAAACAAAAGCTCTGCTGGAGTCGATGGGAGATGACAGGTAGGTGGAGACTTCGCGAAGGAACCAGCCTGTTGCAGCCTGAAATCATACAGATAAAATGAGAAGCTTGCTCCTGTTGAGAGGTATTACAACAGTAGGGGTGACGGGTAATGGCCTGAAACTCTAAGTTTGGTTTTCCTAATCGTGACCTTGTAGCTACCAATGGATGGCATTGGACTAGAGTTGGTAAAGACTTGCTAAATTTAGAAGATTTTATTTGTGCTTGTGCTCCTGTTTTGTGCTCCTGCAAACTGTATTAGCGGCAATGTTGGTCTGTCAGGTCTTTAAGACAGACCTGTCTCAACAACAGTTAGATGTATTGACATCTAAGATCCCAAAGAGACTTTTCCTCTGGCACCTTCGTCAGCTTGACATTTTTGAAGTTTAGTGGTACTCCCTTAGAAGCACTTTGCAAATTGCTGTGAAATTTCTGACGGACATTCATGGCCCCCTGAGGATGAATCTTAGTGACTTCCCTACCTTTACATCTATCAGGTCATCATGTTCACCCCCTTGGTTCATTTGGACTATTATACAAAACTATGCTATGTTTCTGGTTCCAAGCATACATCCTGTTGACTTGAGGACTTTGTATAGGGTACCCCCGAATACTTTTTTGTCAACTCTTTCCTGCCTAAGTAGCAAGTTGCTACCATGTTACTACCAAAGACTCTTTTTTTAAAAGCATGAATCCTCTCATGAATTATACCTTACTAATGCTTAACTCAAAGCACAACTTTTCTTAAAATAATAATAATGCCATTTTTTTTTTTTACCTATTAACAAAACAGAATGTCATTGCAGTCAGTGTGATGACAAGAAGCAAAGATTGACATCTACTCATTCGCTGCACACTGTGATTGACTGGATACTCCTGATACACGAGAGCTTTAGGTTTCAAGGTTCAGTACAAACAAGGCCTCCCACTCTCTGCCTCACATGTAAACACAAACACCGAGATATTCACCACTCACATGCTTGTTGTAAGGTCCTCTTCCTCTCCCGTTTCATTTTTTTTTTCTGCCTGTCCCTCCGCTGCTTCTCCGCTCTTCTTCCTTTCCCAAGGCTTCCTTTAAGGAGTACACACACCACTTTATCACGCTGATGAATCTGGCGGGCTTTTCAAGGAGAGGCCGTCCGCCCGTAATGAAAAGACAAATGCCCCCTGTCCCCCCTCAGCCGCTTCTTATGTTTAAGGTGATGCAGAGAGACAGGTTGATTAAAAGAAGGTTAAGAGAAGCGCTGGGGCCGTCACTCAGCCGTCGTGACAGATCGGTGACAAGCGGGTCAAGGGTGTTGCAGTCCAGGGAAGGTGCTAGAAGAATGGAAATGGTCCCCCAAGAACACCCCTCTCACCTACACACACACACCCATACAGAGCATACAAACCTCGCTCTCCGACTTTCCCATCGCTCTCGTCGTGTCGCCGCAGTTCAACTGGATTTACGATCGTACAGGTGTTTGCAAAGAGCCGTCTCGGCCATGTTTTAATTAAGCCAGACATTTTACTCAGGAACAGTGGCAAAGTCACATAGAGGGGAGCGGGACCTGAAGGGATAAGGATGTTGACCTTTTCCTAGATTGTCTTATTGAATGATTTAAATTCACTGTGTTATCCATAATTCATGCTAAATCAGGTCAAAGAAAACTGTACCTGCATGAAAGAAAAAACTGAAAGATGTTTTTTTCATCCAAGGTAGTGCTTCCAGTACACAGATACCCAGAGATCAGAGTGGCACAAGTTGAAAATCAATATATATACTAGTAAATAGGTGCTATGTTATGGTACTAAAGACAATGACCGTTTCTTTGCTTGACCTTGAATCCACCACAGCCAAGAAAAATGGCCTCAGTGAGAAAGGGAGAGGAAGCAATTCCCCTCTGTAGCCATCCAAGCATATCTGGACCAGAGATCCACACTGTCACTGCAGAATTATGTATGCTGAGAGTCACACGCCTACAAACAAACTTCATTCACACGTTGATATACATAACCATCAGCTGCAAAGGCGCAATTAGGAATACGATTAATGTCTCTTGAAGTGCTGTATCTCAAATACTCATTCTAAACGCTCGATGAAGTATTTATTTTCAGGTTAAATTATTAAGATCAACTTGAGTAGAAACATCTAAAATCCACAGTTTCACACAACAAAAACAAGCTGTTTAATTTGACTTTAAAAGCTTATGATAACTAGTTGTGGTGTTACAATGACAATCTCGTCTAATTGTTAGCAAGGGATTGATATGTCAGGGACAGACTGTGTGTATTGCACAGTACTGCCTCACACACACTTGGCGAAGAAGCAGTGGACTGTTGCTTGTGGGCTGTGAGCTTAAAAGAAAATAGTAGAAAAAGCTCCAGCATGCAAAGTTAAACACTGAGCCAAGGCTACTGTCACTGAGTTGTTTTTCTTGCCAAAGCTAATGTTAATATTGTTGCTGATGTTCTGCAGCTGTTTCCTTCCTGTCTTCATAATGCATGAGCTGGAGTGTGCGCCTGTTATTATTTTGAAAGTGTTGGCCTTGCAACATCAAACACAACGACTTAAGGGAGAAAGCAGACAGCACATCCAGCTAGTATAATCTCAGCAGCCATCTGTCTGTCACACGGCCTCGGGAGGGAAGAGTCAAACCAGACAAAGATGGATTCGTACTTTTCCGGATTCCAGTTCAGATCTGCGAGAGTGCGCACACTCACATCCTTGTTTAGCACCTGAGAATTACACAGCATTGTCGGTTGTTGACTGACGGGAGTTTATTTAAGATTTTCATCACTTTTTCCACTCTAACGCCACACAGTTTTGCTCAAGTTGAATTCAGAGGAAGGTTATGACAATGCTAAAGATGAAGTTTGATGTGGGAATGAGGAGGCGCCAGTCTTCCTGTGTCCACACCATCTCAAATGACCACAACAATGTCCCATTAACCTGACTATGGTGCTGGTAAGGTGGGAGTGTCTGCGGCTTTTCCATGTTTTACTCCAGGCAAAGTTCTCTCTCCATTTCATTTTGAAATAGGGAAAGATGGGGGGGAGATCAATCTTTCTATTTTTTTTTATTTTTTTTATAAAACCTCCCCCAGTGGCATCTGAGGTATGCTTATCTGAAGCAGCAGATGCACAGAGCTCATGGGACCTCATCAGAAAGACTCTGTGAAGGCATACCTGCTGCCAGTGAACCGTTGCCACCATTCCCTCTTCATTCTTTTGAGCCCTCTAACCCCTAGCCTTCGGGGCTAAAGGACAGCCACACCAATTACTTAAACCCAGGAAGAAGCTAATGTCATATGTAGTGGAGTGACAACTTGCCTCATGTGGGGAAAAGGTCCCATCCATCCTGAATAACTTTTCCCCCAAGAGCAAATGCATAGCAATCGGTACCTTGGGAGAACAGCTGAAGCATTCTGGCCAGCGATGAGCAATGGGGATATTGAATGGTGCTGGGGTGTAGTGCTCCATGAAGTGATTGCTTATATACCACCCACTTGTGTCCAACCACAAGGAAAAAAAAAAAAAATTAGAGGCAATCGAGGCTGGGCATTACTCGGTCCTTTGAGGGGAGAAGTCCTACGCAATACACATCACTGGAATCAAGGGGGACATACCTGTTAATGTGTTTGGTCCTGAGCCAAAGTCCTTCTGTAACTTATACAGTACATAAAAAACCTGTATCTTAAAAGGAACCCCGACTGTAATTACATGTTTGCTCTATACGATTCACTTTGCTGCCAGTAACATAAACATAGGATATAATTGTCAAAAATAATTTCCAGTTTTTATATTTTTTTCGAAACATTTTTTGCACGGAGGTCGCCATGTTTGTTTACGTCGCAATGCATTCTGGGTATGACGTCAAATGGTACTCGGCTGATCGGTGTTTTGAGCTGTAGCGGCTAACTGTTAGCAGCGATGAACTCGGTTCAGCCCTTTCAATTTGAGCCGCAGTGGGACCAGAGACATGAGGGAAGTGAAGATGACTCCCTCAGTGAAAATGGAGAGGAAGTTGAACGCGAGGAAGCGAGAGTTGGTCATTGTCGATGGTGTCTCTGTGGCCGCTGCTCCGCGATGGTGACTGACAGAGAGAGAGAGCATCTGCTGTAAAGAACTCCGTTTTTTTTTAGCTAACTCTTCCGAGTTAGCGTTCAGTG
>OOFC01049671.1:45872-63796 GCA_900323345.1 Pseudochromis fuscus
TACTTGTGTTTTATGTCCTGTTTTCTCTCTCATCTTTCTAGTTACCTCCACAAAGGAGGTTATATTTTTGCCGGGGTTTGTCTGTCTGTTGGTTTTCAAAATAACTCTAAAAGTTACAGACGGATTTTTATGAAATTTTCAGGGATTGTCCAGATGGGGATAAGGAACAAATGATTAGATTTTGGAAGTGATCCGGATCACTGTCTGGATCCAGGAATTTTGTGAAGGATTCTTCAACATTGAGAGATAGGGTCATATGCGACATTTATGCATATGACTCCACCAAAAATGGTCAAGACACTTTGAAAAAAAAATACAGGACAAGTTTCTAACATGGTCTACAATATATCAAAGATTGATCCGGATAAAGGAATAATTTCGGATATTCTAGTTCGGATTTTTTTTTTTCAGAGAGACCACCATATCACGGAAGAGAAATGTTGATTTTACCCAATTACATCATAATAACTCGTGGGAAAAATGTATGGACTGCGTATTTCATGATTAATAATGACCTTTTTTTTAATTGAAGTCAACTGTAGTCCACCATCTAGTGGCCATGGAGGGATATTGCACTTTTTTGTATTTCCACATTGGCCTCATTTTTGAATCCTGGTTGCTTCATCTATTTCTATACACAATCTAAGAGCTTCACATAGTGCATTCAAGTTCAAGTTCTGGCAAATGTCATTTTGGTGTAGAGTGTACAAGTGTCTGAATAACTGAAACATTTTGTTCTCACCAGGTTTAAAGTTGGGATCAGATACTTTTTTCTGGAGATGTTTCATCTTTTCCTCAAAAGCCTGGAAAGAGAAGCTCATTGTTATATATTCAATTGTAAGTGAGAAGCCACAAAACATAAATGCTTCCTTGAGTAAAGTTGAGCAGCTCTGGCCACTAAACTCCTGCAACAGAACAAACTCAGTCAACAGGTGAAGGGAGTGTTTCACATCACAGTAAATACACAACCACAATCCATTTAACAACTTTGTTAATATTGCAGAGATCTCTATTTAAAAACACTGTAGGCTTGCTGTAATCATGACAGAATTTTTTGCAGTACAACCTTAAATGTGTCAGAGTCAGCGGGGAATATGACAAAGCAGACTTCCATCTTCTTTGGACACTTTACGGCAAAGTCGAACACAGCATCTGACATGATCGTGGCAGATTCTGATTTAGAGAAACCCAGGGCTCCGGTGCCGATTGCAGGAAAGGAGATTGACTTGTGGTGCTTTGTTGCTGCCAACCATAAGCATTCATTTACTGACTGGAAAAGGATCTGCAACAAATAAATAAGTTAGAGAGATCAAACCTAAACAGTTTATAGAGTAATAATCACTTTCTAAATGTTATGTGTCCTTGGCTTAGTTTTGAATCTTTTCCCAATCATCTGCACAGTTATTCTATGGTAATTTATTCAAACTTCATATATTTAAACTAGATTTGGTTTATTTAGTTCTGGATATGGCAAACTAGACACAAGATTAAATTAAATGCCTCTGAACAGGCTCATATTTTACCTTTGGTGCTTCGCCCTGCTTTGCTGTGCTCCGCTCCTTTTCAATGCAGAAAGTGTGATATACTTCTTTACATCCCAGCCTGTACCCGTCTGTTATGGTGACATGTTTTTCTTTTTGAGTATTATATATTTCATATTGCATTTCGTGGCCAGCTTTGTGCAATAAAGCCCTAGAGATCTGACCAATCCCCAGGTCTTTATTTGGTGATGCAGTGTTTACGATGACATCTGTCTGAGAGAAGACAAAAAAATGACAGTAATTATATGAGGGTTAACACAAGGAAACAGATTATTGGTATACAGTCAGAGGTTCCCCTAAAAATGGATGATATATCATTTGAAGCACCGATGAACATAAATGTTCATGAAAGCAGTTATTCACAAAAATATGTAAAATAATCATTTAAAAAAAATAATAATAAAAAAATTGCCATACTGATTCTTACCTTTTGATCCTCGAGTTTATCCTTCTTCAGAATCAGAGTGACTTCTCCAATCTGGACAGAAGGTGTTGAAGTTTTGGCGGCGCCTCTAGTTTTGCTTGCTGCTGCTGCTGCTTGGCTGTAAGTCAAGTGTTGGCCTAGTATCTGATGGCACGCCCTTACCATTTCTCTGACCGTCGGCTCGTCGTGGTTTACAAGGCAGATGTCTTTGGGAAGGTGTTCTCGGGAGGGATAGTCTTTATAGTACTTCCTCACAGTTGACACTATAGTGTTTGCACACTCTGGCAGTGGGTAGTTGAATATTCCAGAGCTTATAGCAGGAATAGCAACAGAGTCCAATTTAAGCTCCTTAACTTTGTCGAGAATGCTCCTGATGGCCTTCTCCAGCTGTGGTTGAGCTTGTGAAAGATCAGAAGATTTGAATAGATGTGGACCCACAGCGTGAATCACACACTTGCATGGTAGACGCCCATGCCCAGTGACAACTGCATCTCCAGTTTTCAGTTTACCATTGTTCTTGATGTAATCATGACTCTCTTTTTGGATTTGAGGACCACCAACTCTGGCCAGAGCTAGAGCAAGGCCACCACAATGATCAAGATCATTATTGGCAGCATTCACAACAGCATCCACAACAAAACTGGTGAGATCGCCTTTCCAAACAGACACAGTAACACCTGACTGCAGTTTAACTGTAAGCCTATTCTCAGGGCTGACGGTTGGTTTCTTTGGTGAAATGCTTGAATCTGTCTCAAAATCCACTCCATCGATGGTGGCCACACATCCAAATTTGGAATTAATGATCTCACTGAGAGCAGGTCCACATTTCTTCACAATGTCAATTGAAGATCCGTGAAGAGGAATATCTAACTTACTAGCCATGGTTGTTGGACAGATCTATGAAAAAAAAACCTCTGTCAGTAAATCATACAACAACAGCAGCATCACACCTCAAACGATCCTCAAAAAAATCATGAATACACCAAGTGAAGAAACACAGTGAGTGATAACACCTTTGTATGCCAATAAAGCTGAATAGGTAATAGAGTACATGGCAGAGGTAGTCTAGAAAATACTGTGAGCGCCTTTAAATAAAAAACAAAAACAAACAGCAACTGCAGGAAAGGCATCACTCAAACTAGAATAACATCAGAGATTTATTAAGTCAAAGTATACACCGAGTTAATGGCTGTTTTTGTTCTCATAATTTTTGTTTCTGAACTTGTTTTTCTCAGTTTAAATGTGTTTTTATTCCATGCAATGATCTAATGTGATTTTACAATTGTTGTCCAATGCTGTAATGTTTACGCACATTTAGTTTAATACTGGATCTAACATAATTTTTCATATCAAAATAACTTCGGATTCTGTTGGAAATAGATCCATCCTAAGTGTGAGTACTACATGTTGTCCTAGCCACATAAAGTACATACTAGGTATTACATGTAAAAGTGTGCAGGCAAGTTCAGGTTGCAGTGTAATAGTACTGCACTCACTGCTGCAGAGGGAATAAAGCATGGTTGATAAATAGCCCAGATCGCATTGTTGTACTATTATTCTTTCACTTGCTACTTGAATATGATTTTAAATGTTTTTTTATGTTCTACAGAACCCTTAGCATAAAACAGAGAACTCAGAGGACATATCAATTGCAACCATTTCTAAAGATACTCATTAGATAAACTCTAGCCTCGATAAACTCACTGGCCAAATTATGTAAGCGCACGTCCACAGGTGCAGTATTTTGTGGTGAAATTTTAATAAATATATCATAAGGCCATGTGAATGATGAAAACAAATGTTTAGGAGGCAAAATCACATTAAAGGTAATAATCCCACATTTCTGCACCACAAGTATTATAGTTATAGTAAATATCTCTTCAGAAAACACCAAAAACAACATTGGAAGATGATACAGTTAATGATGGAAGTAGTTAATTTTCTAAATAAAATAAATTAATTAATGAATTAATTATTTCTACCACAGACACTCCACGGATAAAACTCCACTTTGGGCTCTGTCAAACTTCACTGGCACGAGCACAACATGTCGAGACCGCGCTTCGCTCCGAACGCGCGTCCACGTCGCTATTTTCAGGTGTGGGCGGGGCAGGGGGAGAGCAGGGGGAACTCGTGCTCGACCCAAACAAGCCCCAGGAGAGGGAGACAAATACATGCTACATGATCCTCTGAGTAATCATTGACCTGCTACTAACACACATGGGTCGACTGTGTTGCTGCATCAAGTACAGACTAGCCTATAATGTGCTTGTGGTGTTTGGCTGCTCATTCAAAAGTCATAATAGTGAATAATAAAACTTTACAAAGAGAATACAAAACTGTCTTTTCGTCAACTTTTCTGCAGGTCACTGACAGAATAACTACGCATTTTCTGCACTAATTTAAAATGAAGGTGTAAATGTGTTTGTTGTCCAAGTCTCGACAGTTATCGGCCTGCAAGGAGTGTCCTCGATCTGACTGCTCACGACACGACCAAACAAACTGCTGTAACTGTGACTAATACACCGTGTTTATTCTAGATTTACATTAATTTCAACCCTGGTTTACTAATTAGAAAGGCTTACTTCAACTTTAAACGACTAATACAGTTTATTATGTCGAAGTAGTGTGACACTCACCTTCCTTCAGGCTGGAAAGTACCGACGGAGAATCAGAAAGTGAAAGAGTCAGACAGGCCCAGCCCAGACTGCCTCTCAGGAGGTTACTTTAACGTGTTAGTTATCAGTTCTTGTGACAAGTGAACACACGTCCAGTCTTTTAGCTGCAACCCATTGTGCGCCAACCCTTAAGAGCTACGCACGACGAAAATCAACTCTGCGTTTCATTTCTCAAGAAACAAAAGTGAAAGTAACTCCGCGCAGACTGCGGCCGACGAGCAACCATGTCCGACGTGTACTCGTACCCTCTGCTCGTCGAGCTCGAAGAAAACAACGCACAGAGATTAAAGAATAAACTAACTAAATACTTCCAGAGTAAGAAGAGTAACGGGGGAGACTGTCAGGTTGAATATGAAAACGGCAGCAGGACAGCGGTGGTACGCTTCCGCAGAGAGCAGGGTGAGTCCGGAAACTATTATTCATTTATTTTATCATTTTTATTAAAAACTAGCTCTTTATTATGAACAGTGAGAGTGTCTGAATGTCTTTCCTCTCTCACACAGATCAGAGAAATGTTTTGCTCAAGGAGGCGCATCAGATCAGTTTGGATAAAGGTATTTTGAGGATGACAGTCCGTTTACCCACAGACGAGAAAACACCACAGGTAAAGTTGAAAAAAAAATAAGTTACTTACACCAGAAGTTGTTTCCCAGTGTAGTGTGCTTTGTTTCTTATTAATAAGGCATTGAAAAGATTAGTGGGGGTCCACGTGAGTGTTATAAAGTGTTACAATATTAAATCAGATATATTTTACTGTTCCTCATTTGTAGGGCACCCTTGAACCAATTGTTAAACTCAAACTTGTGGATTTAAGTTTTAATCAAAGTGAGGCAAGTTGTTTTGAAAGAATAACTGCAAGTCACGTGACCCATCAATAAAAAGTGCTGCCATATATGGGCCTTGCCCTGGTTTCTCTTCCTCTTAGTCCCTGCAGCTGTGTGGATTTTATGGACACACAACAACAGTAAACACTTAGAGAGCATTATTGGGTGTGATTTCATTAGTACAGAGCTGATAACTAGTTTAACAGGGTTCCTTTTTAAATCAGATATTTAGGTGGATTGACATGCACAAGACTTAAGTGTAATACAAAACAAACATGGCTAAAATATATATTATTTATTTATTCTGTACAGGGAGCTCCATCTGATAAAGTCGACAAGGAATGTGAGTACCAAGTGACACGCATACACTTTCCTACTACCACGTCTTTTGTTTGTTACATTTAAAATGCTTATTTATGCTTACAATATCAAAAACACAATCCACAATTAGTGCAATTTGTGGTATCTGAAATGCAGTACAAGGAAATAGTTTTATCATTATGCAGTATTGTGTCACTTCTTTTTATGTAGGATGCTTGTGGTTGACATAAACTTTGTTGTTAACCTGATTATTCCGGGTAAGTATGCAGATACTTAAACATCGAGCACTGTCATTCAAACTAAGTCAAGCTTGCGCTATTGTGTGATTGTATAATATTACTGTATTGTATTGTATTGATAATTGTGTGATGCAGCCCACAGGACATCAAGCCTAAGTCAGATTTCCCTCTGGGACAATAAAGTTGAGCCTAACCTAAGCTGAAGAGAGAAATTTGTTCATAATCTCTAAGCTGTAAAATCCATTTGTGGACTTTTAACTTTTAAAATTGAGTTTCACCCTTTTATTTTAACACTTCTAAGTATAAAAATAGTAATTTCTCTAAAACCTACATTTATTATTATTATTCTAAGTGTCCCAATATGCTGCAGTTCCTTGTGGTAGCTGATGTAGTCGAGTTGAGAGGGACTGGGGAGTTGGTGAACAGATTTTCAAACTCGCTCACAGGAAAACCATATCCTTCTGCAGCACATGAACTTCATTTCAACAGAGAATATGTTTTATTTTTTAAGTTGTTTTAATGTTTCCTCTGATAATAGAAGCTTGACCTTGTTCTGAACTGTTACACAAGCACCAACTAGTATTTTTTTACTTCAAAATTTAGTTTCACTTTCACTTCACATGTGCTTTGACCTTGTGCTTTTCCTTTCTCCCTCTCCCTGTGTCTCTGTTTGTTTTTTGGTGGGTTTTTTTTGCCTATTGTGGTTTGTTTGGGTAGTGGGTAAAATGTGTAAAATGCCTGTGAGGTCTCCTCTCTGTCTTTTAGTCAGTGTTGACAGGATGCACACAGTGGTAAAACTAAAATGTAAAGCTAAAAAGATACAAAAGAATGCTAGTAATACATTAGCATTACATATGATAGGCCACATGTGCTTTCAGAAAATAATACACATACAATGATAATATAGTATTATTGAACACTGAAATGGAAAAAAAATCACTTAACAATCACACGTTATTTAAAAATGTACTTTTCTTTTTCAGGTGTTAGAAAGCATCTTTATTGTACCACATAAATCAAATTAATGCATGACAATTATTTGTGATAAATTTGCCTCAAACTGTTTTTTGGCTGCTATTTATAATATCTAACAATCAATAATACAAGTGTGTTCACTCACTTAGCCTCCACATCTCGTTAACAGCTGAAGCTGCTGTGACCACCAAACAGCCGAGTGCTGATGAACCCGCCCCTGCAGTCGAAGAGGCACAAGGTGGAGGTGATGATACAGAAGATGAAGAGTCGTGTTCCCCTTCAGCTCTTATAGGGAATATTCCACAGACAATCAACCCGGAGTATTTGGAAATGCTGGTGGAGAACATCCTAAAGAATCCTGACTCCACATCTGATTACCAAAGTTTCACTTTGGAAATGTTTCCCGACGCCTCCTGTGCTGTAGTGACTTTCCAGACTGTAAAAGGTACCCATTTAAAAAAAAAAAAAAAATCTAAATGAGTAGCACATAACAGCAACACAGAAAAATGATTACCGTATTTTCCGCACTATAAGGCGCATCGGATTATAAGGCCCACCTTCAATGAATGGCCTATTTTAAAACAGTTTTCATATATAAGGCGCACCGCATTATCAGGCGCATAGAATAGAAACTACTGTAGGGGCTGGGGTTGTGTTATCCATCCACTAGATAGAGCTGCACTAAAGTCAGTCAGTCAAACTTTAACATTCTGACGACTCTGTTCACTCCAAAACAAGTTAGTACATTCACAATACGGTACCGTATGTACTGGTAGCTCTTACCGGTATTTGCGCCACCTTCGTTGAAAACAATGCATTTCCAACTCCATTTGTCACAGTTCAAAGCTACATGAACAGCTGTTGTATTTTTTTCTCCGAGGTAACGTCAGTGATGTAGTATTATTTTTTACCAACAGCAGGTACAACAGGTAGTGCAACTTTTTATCACGTAGTTTGTGCATTCATGCCATTTTGGAGTCTTTATACACACACAAGTGATGTGGGACTGGAATTCCCCTTTTCCGTTTTTACCACTGTTACTTCGGCGACGCCCCCTGACTACGGTAGCCATAATTAACCAATATTGATCCCTATATAAGGCACAATGGATTGTAGGGCGCACTGTTGGTTTTAGAGAAAATTAAAGGCTTTTAGGTGCGCCTTATAGTGCGGAAAATACGGTACCAGTATAAATCTCCTGCTGTTTGTCAGCAGAAGACACGTGTAGTTATATGGTAGACCGTACACTCACTAATCAGCAATGCATTGATAACAGAACCTGAGAAACATTGAAAAGGATCCTGTGGAGGTTTTAATTGAAGTGATATGCTTTTGTGATTACTATTTTACAGAAAACACCAACTTTGTGATGAGGTGCCCCCAGAACCGGAATTTCACCAAGAAGGGATTCTCAGTCCAAGCTCTTGAAGCCACAGCCCAAGTTATAGTTGAAGACATTCAAAATATTGATGAAGAAATCCTCTGCCTGTATTTGGAGCGTGAAGGTGGGGATGTGGAAAATGTGGATCTTGATGAAGCGGAGCAGTCGGCTGTCATCACGTTTACAGATGCTCAAGGTAGTTCAGTTACACTACATTTTGAATAGTGTCTGATTTTACAATATATTCTAATAATATCTAGTATGATCGGTGATTACCACCATTGTATAAATCCTGGACAATGTGACAGTTCATTTTATATTTTTCCTCCATAGCTGTTAACAAACTGATGAAGGAGAAGAAGCATCTCATCAAGAAGAAAGAGATTAAAATTTATCCCTTTTATAAATCTTTGGGAATCATCCTCTATGGCGAAGACAAACCTATGCTAAAACCTCCTCCTGCCATTTCTGAACCCATTGACAGTGCTATCTGGAGCTATCTAACTGATAATCAATCAGCATTAGAGATAATTCGTCATGACTTGGAAAAACACTACTGCAACGTGAACCTCGGCCAGTCTACTGTGATCCTTAGCCCCGTATCTTCACTGCTACAGGAAAAGAATGCCAATGCCATCATCAAAGAGTGGAGGGATACAGTTCGGTCAGCCTTCGCACAAAGTCTGTCAAAATTCAAAGCCGCGAAGTTCTGCCCAGGGTCGGAGATACGGGAAGAGACTGAGGTGAAGATCAGACAGGAGCTACTGAGTGAAAATGTGGTTGTGGTGCCCGATCAAGCCAGTGGAGTCTTAGCAGTGGTTGGCCTTGTGGATGATGTCAACAGACTAGAGGAGTCTGTTTCTGAAATCATTCACCAGATTGTGAAAAGGTTGCAGCGGAAGAATTCGAGCGTATCACAAGAGATCAAAATGCGGCCGTCAATTTTCCGCATCCTGTCTCAAGATGGTCTCCAGGACAAGCTTCTCGCGGTGTACCCAGAGCTTGAAATTTCATTCAAGAAAGAGAGTTCAGAATTGAAAGTAACCGGATTAAGTGAAGAGATTGTATCAGCGAGCAAAGTTATATTTGATGCAATGTTTGCATTGAAACGACAGACTTTAGAAATCGACAACTTTGTGCTTCAGTTGTTGAAAGATGAACAAGCAGAGGAGCTCACAGATGCTCTTCTCATGTCTGATGGCATAAATGCAGCGCTTGAGACCAGTGCGCAGAGGGTGCAGCTCGTTGCCCTTTCTGAAGAAGATCTGAATGACGCTGAAGATCATCTGGGAAAGCTGCTCATATCTAAATACATTGATGTAGAAGACAGCAAGGTCTTGGGGAAGCCAGAGTGGCAGCAGCTGGTCAGTCAGCTGGAGAATGCAAACAGTACGTCATTCACGAGCACTCGAATCCGCACCACTGGTCAACAAGTCGTGGTGTCTGGCCTCAAGGATAGTGTCATAAAAGTTAGCTGTGAACTTGAAGACTTCCTAGAGCAGAATGCGCACGTTGAAGAAACAGTAGTGGTCAAGCCCCACGCCATCATTAAATACGTGACAACACTTAACACGTCTCTGTTAAAGCAAATCGAAGACAAGGTGAAGGTGTCTTACAGAAACGAGGCCATCTGTCTAAGTGGCCCTAGGGTTGAAGTAGCAGAATGCAAGACCTTGGTGGAGGACTTAGTTGCTTCGGTGTTCTTTGACAGTTTGAAGGTCTCCAAGCCTGGAGTGAAGAAGTTCTTCAAGGACAAAGAAGGAATGTATGTTTCCTCACTCAAGATCGAAACTGGTTGCCTGGTCCAGCTGGTTGATGAAACTGCAAGTGGACAAACCAACCTCGGTCAAGTACCAAAACCTGTATACCAACTTCAGACACCCGATGGAGTGGAAATAGCTGTTGTCAAGGCTGATATGTGCAGTTACCCAGTGCATGCAGTTGTCAATGCTTCTAATGAGGACTTGCAACATAATGGAGGTCTTTCAGCAGCACTTCTGAAAGCAGCTGGTCCCCAGTTGCAGAGCGAATGTGACAAAATAATTAACTCGAGGGGAAAACTCAAGCCAGGTGACTGTGACATAACTGTAGCAGGAGGGAGCCTTGGTTGCAAAAAAGTCATCCATGCAGTTGGACCAAAATTTGAAGCGGCTAAACCCCAGAAATCTCAGGCACAGCTGAAGAAAGCTGTTAGAGGAAGTCTGGAACTCGCTGAGGTGCATGGCTGCATCTCTGTGGCTCTTCCTGCCATCAGCAGAAACCTGGGCTTTCCGATCAACCTGTGTGCGATCACCATTGTCAAAGCAGTGAAGGAACACTGTGATGAGAAGTATGATGACAACACCTTGAAGAGGATCCACCTGGTGAATAACGATGACGGCTCCGTTCAGGCTCTCGTGGCCGCCGTCAGAAAGGAGTTTGGAAATCATGGCGTCAGTCATTCTCAAGAAACTCTTCCCGTTAAAACTTCCCTTACTGGATCTGACTTAGGTCATGCGCAGACCAAAGAGGGCTTAAGCATCACTCTTACAAAAGGAAATATAGAAGATGCTACGGTAATTTGGATTTTTGCTTATTTTTTAAATAACTAAATACCGTATTTTCCGGACTATTGAGCGCACCTGTCTATAAGGCGCTATTGAATTTATTCGAACAGTTTCATGTGGTCCACTCTGACCTGGTCTGATGTGATGACGCTAAATGTATCGACAGCACGGCGCTTGCTAGTTTGTAAAACGCCAACGAGCTTCGTGCCACCGATACATGAGAAACACCGGTGTTTAAGTTCAAAGCGTTGGAAAAAAGTAGCGGCTTATAGTCTGGAAAATACGGTAATCTGTTTAAAGACTGTAATATTCCTACAAAGAATAAAGAGTTTTACAACATGTAACATTGACTATTGACCATATGCTATGCTTTAGTTTATTTACAACTGAAGGAACTTATTCAGCTTAACTGAATATTCACCCTTATAACACTGATTGTCAATCGTTTTGCTATTTCAAAAAAGTGATGTTAAAGTAAAGAAGACACCACTGATAACAGTCTGTTCACATATTTTTGTTTTTAGACCGAGGTGACTGTGAATACTATATCTGAGGATCTTTCACTGAGGAAAGGAGCTGTTTCAAATGCCATCCTGGGCGCGGCTGGACTCAAACTTCAGCAGCTGGTAAATGCAAAGTGTGCCAGTGCAGTTCTTGGGGACGTCATTGTTACAGATGGCTGCAAGCTGAATAGCAAACAAGTCTTTCATGCTGTTGTGCCTCATTGGGACAAAGGCAAAGGCACATCTGAAAAGGTAAGGTATATCTGAATCTCTGAATCTGAATCTGTAAAGTATTATGTTACACATGTATTAAAGGATTGAAAAATTCCAATCTGAAACACATTATCATGCAAATTTGTGTGTAACAAACTGCTTTCAGGTGCTCAGTTTGTGGTCACAGATTTAACTTGTGATATATTGCACATAGATATTAACAGTATTCCTGCTTTCCCTTGCAGCTCTTGAGTGGAATCTTCAGGGATTGCTTGAACATGGCAGAGGATGCCAGTCTGACCTCCATAACCTTTCCAGCAATTGGCACTGGAAACCTAGGTTTCCCCAAAGACCTTGCGGCATCTCGGATGTTTGATGAAATCTTAGCGTTTAGCAGCAAGAGACAACCCCAGCACCTGAAGACAGTTATGATTGTCCTTTACCCAGGAGATGCACAGACTATCAAGGTAAGAAGAGATAAGTCATTTCATGTTCAGACAAGAATTTAATTAGAGAGGAAATTAACTCGGTGACAAATCTGCATAATCAACCAGTCAGCACAACTGCATTGTTTATAAAGGACACGTATGTGTGTTTTTAACTCCTGCAGTTGTGTAATATTGTTTGGGTAAAAGCTACTTCTCGGATTCTGTCTCCAGGTTTTTGGTGATGAATTTATGACGAAGTTCCCCAATGCCTCAGGTGGTTCAGCGTCCACAAGTGCCCCACAAAATCCAAGTAGGCGAGATTGTGTTATGTCCATGTTGTTGCAGTTACTCTCTAATGTTGCATACCTGTACGGATTAACTTAACAAACATATCTTTAAGGAATAAAGCTGTTTTATGTGTGTGTTTATGTCATTATAATTATTTTGAAATACAACCGGGAAATCACTGTATATTTTACTGTGTTTTGCATCAATCATTTTAGTTGTTACTCTTTTTTGTGTCCAGCACCATCGGGCCCCTTCTCTAAAGTGGTCTCGAGCTCAGGGATGCATGAGACTAAAATGGGAGGCGTGACTATCCAAGTAGTCCAAGGAGACATCACCAAGGAGACCACTGATATTATTGTCAACTCCTCCAACGACCAATTCAACCTTAAGTCAGGTAAACGATGCAAAGAATTGCTAAGTAACTTTCATTTGGATTTACTGCACAAAAAAAGTAACATTTCCTGTCAGTACCTCAATTTAATTTGAATATACATATGAAAATATAGTGGATACAGTGGAAGGTAACATATCTGACTCCTGTCCCACTTAACACCAACACAGTATATAATTATTTTACAACATTTTCTTTTATCTTTCCTTCCTGTAGGAGTATCTAAGGCTATTCTGGATGCAGCTGGGCAGCCTGTTGAAGCAGAGTGTCAAATCCTCGGTAAGAAAGTACTTAATGATTTTATGACACTGCAAATCTGAGTAATCACCAACCACAGTCCAACAATATTCCTGCTTGGTAATGACATTCATCCTGAGTTAATAATTCACCCAATTCTGTAGTCACAGCACAATACTGTGTTAATACACCCTTGAGTGGTTGTCATGGTATAAAGGCATTCAGATCCACTGTTGACACCTTTAGGTGCCCAGCCCAACACAGGCATGATCATGACACAGCCGGGCAACCTCAAGTGCAAGAAGATCCTCCACCTGGTGGGACAAACCGATCCAATACAAATCAACAGGGTTGTGAAAGAAGCACTCCAGTTGTGTTTGAAAACCTCCCACACTTCTGTATCTTTTCCTGCCATTGGCACAGGTGAGAGTTTAGGAGTTTATTATGTGGAAAGTTTGAGTCTGTTGTGTGATTATTTACAGTGTTTTACAGTTTCTTTACTCAGATATTGTGCTTCTGCCCTGTTGTGGCTTTTGCTCATCACAGCAGTCTGTAATTTGTGCTGTACCTACTTAGGTCAAGGCAACGTCCAAGCAAAGCAGGTGGCAGATGCCATGTTGGACGCCGTGATCGATGTGTTGAATCAAAACCCTTCTGGCACCCTGACGACGATCCGGCTAGTTATTTTCCAGCCTACAATGGTAAAAGAGTTCTCCAGCAGTATGCAGCAAAGGGAGGCCACTGACCCTAAGCAGAAAGGAGGGTTCTGGGGAAGCGTTGGCTCCAAATTGAAATGTAAGTATGGAGAAGAAAATAATTTTGGTTGTCACAAATGTCCTTCATTTATAATGAGTTTTGAATGTGAGATTCTAATGAAGGTTTGTGGGCTTTCAGCATTATTTGTTGTTGACACTGCTCCAACGCCACCACAAGGGGGAGATTTTGTCATTGAGCCTCTGAAAGTGGACCCTTGCTGCTTCCATATCTGTGGCGACGCTCAGGCTAAAGTGGACTCAGCCAAGCAGTGGATCAATGACCTGATCGCCAAAGAACAAAACAGCATCAGCATATCAGACGACACCATCCTCAGCTTCTCTAGTGCAGACTACAAGCGTATTGTTGACATCCAGAAGACCATGGGCGTGAGCATAAGGTCTGAAAGCAAGCAGGCCCAAGCCACGATTACCATCGAAGGCCTCAGCAAGGACGTGCTTAAAGCCAGCAATGAGATCCATAAGATGCTGAAGGACACAAGAAGCGCTGAGGAGCTGAAGAAGAGAGTGGAGTGGGCTGGCACTGTGGCAGACTGGCAGTACCAGCAGCAGGGGCTTCAGTTTCAGAGTTTTGATCCAAAGACCAACTTCGAGCTCGAGGAAGCATGTGAAAAGAAGCAAGCAAGTATCAAGGTCACAGTCCAGGGTCAAGACTATACTGTCACCTTGCCAAACGGACCAGCCACCGACACCCAGGGACGCACCCTGCAGATAAAGCGAATCGACAAACTAAAAGGTAATTTATTGATAGCAATCCTAATAGATCGGGGCTTCCAATTTCTTCCAAAGTAACATGAGGCCAGAAATCTCTAACATCGAGAAAAAAAATAATAATGCTAAAATTCTTAACTCCCATAACAATAAAGCTAAATTTGATGTTTTGCCACTAGATGAAGACGTGCCTGAGAATTGGGATGTCATGCCACCTAACGCCACAAGTCACGCTGTCACCCTCAAAGCTGGATCATCAGAGCACACTGAAATCCTGAAGCTGTTCCAGGCCACGTGCAATCGAAACGTCACCAAGGTAACATCAAACATGCTCTGATATAAAGTTTTAGTTATCCCATCGTATTAGCAGATGATACTTGGAAACAGAAGTAGAAGGTTTTAAGCAAATCACTGATTTATAATGTAAAATAAAGCATCATTTACTATAAGTGAGTTTCACAGTAAAGGCTGTAAAAGTAGTGAGCATGAACCCTCAGCAGAATGCACAAAAACACTCTTCCTTCCTCTTAGATTGAGAGGATCCAGAACCCTGTGTTGTGGAAGAGTCTGCAGATCAAGAAGCGTCACATGGAGCAGAAAAATGGTCATCAGAGGAACGAGAGGCGTCTCTTCCACGGCACCTGCCAAACCACTGTGAAGACCATCAATAACAACGGCTTCAACCGGAGCTACGCAGGAAAGAATGGTGAGATGCTTTGTAACATTTTTTACCTTTGTCACAGAGATGATAAGAGAGAGAAGGCGATCTGACACCTAGTAAACCTCTACTGAACAGTAATGTGATTAAAAAAATCGCAAATAGGTCAAAGGTCAAGCCAGTAACTTCCTGTTCCTCTTTCAGCTGCATGCTATGGCAACGGCACATACTTTGCCGTCAATGCTAGCTACTCTGCTTCTGACACCTACTCGAGGCCCAACACAAGTGGGGAAAAGTTCATGTACCTGTGCCGAGTGCTGGTTGGGGATTTCACCCTGGGAAAGCAAAACATGATCGTACCACCGACGAAGGGCCCGGTGTCCGTTGAGACGTACGACAGCGTTGTGGATAACATGGCCAATCCCAGCATGTTTGTGATCTTCCACGACACCCATGCCTGTCCTGAATATTTGATTACATTCAAGTGATGCAGCCATGAGATGACAAAAACAAAGCTGCCTTAAATTCCTTGTCACTGATGATTTATGTATCTGTTTACCTTGCTAGATAAGTGGCTTAAAGATGCGATGAATGCAATAATATAACTGGCATTTCCTGGTTTACAAACAGTTGTTGGCTCAGTTATTAGTGGTTAGAACTTATAGTGCCTTGAAAATGTTTCAATGAACATATGAGTAGAAAATGTTTAGCCCAAACACTGAACACTGTACACAGAGGTTTTATGGCTCCAGGAAGGCTGAAGAAAATTCCCTCCTGTTGCAGATAATCATGTGATAACAAACGCTCTGTGTAGCTATGCTGTAAATCCAGTTAATAATCAATCCAGTTTTGAAAGGGAAACTGAAAGTTCACTGCTGTTGCAATAAACAAGTCAGTTCAAATAACATGCACACCCTGGAGTCGACTGTTTTGTATATAATAGATTCAAAGGGAGTTAATCAAGCTCTACTTTATAACAGAAACAGTATAGTAATCTAAAGTACATAGTAAATTCAGATTTTGATTTATTATTAATAGTACTAGTACGAATAATACTGACAAAAAGCTTCTACATCATAAATACACACATGCAAATATATATATATATATATATATATATATATATATATATATATATACACACCAACTCGAATGACAATTTTGATTTTGTCTCTTACAATCAAGTTACAAGTTATATTTTTTGTTTGTGAAAATAATGATGTTGCCAGTGATTTAGATTTTGTGTACAATCAATAAAGTTATTTGAAAAGTGTGTCCTTGGAAAGACTGCCTTGAACTATGAAAATGTATTTTCAGTGTGTTTCATGTGCATTCAGACCCCTTTACTTCTTGGTGTGTTTGAGTTGTAGATTTTAACTTTAAACTGTTTTTAAAAAGGAAAATAGGAGTATTCAAGCAAACAGGATGCAACTGGCCACAATGTAGAGCACTGCAGCAAGCGGTCCAGCACATTTGTAGGTAATAAATGACAGTTGTTATTCAGTCAAAGTTACATTCACAATGTCATAAATGATAAAAAAAATAAATAAATAAGAGGCTTAAATGTTTTCTGAATCAACTGGACATTTAACTAGAAAATTAAAGTGTCAGTGCCACACTCTGACACGTTCACTCATATCAAGATCACTAAGAGCCAGGATCACATTCAAGTAAAATAAGTAATTCAAGTAAAGAAAAAAGTTTAAAGCATTTTTCTCTTTCATACATTGAAGCCATATTGCGAGTAGTTCACTCCTCCATTTGTGGCTTTATCTTTATATTTACGCCGACTGTACAGGTCCAAATTATTGACTGCATTTTTTTTCCTTCATAAATGCTGCAGGTCATCACAACTGAAGTCATAAGCACTTTGATAGAGGAAACTAAGTCCTACACTGTTGATATCGATCTGAATTTGCTGAGGTTGTCTAGTAAAATCCATATTTTATAAAATGAATCCTTCTATAGATAGATGTCATTCAAGATTTTAAGACTTTCAGAGAAAACAAAAATAAATGATAGACAAATACTCACAGTTCACATTTAAAGACACTTTTAAAACAAATAGTAAATAAAATAAATAAAAATGATAAATAATGTATACTTGCCTTTCTAAACTCTTGCAAAATTTATATAAAAAAAAATAAATAGTAAAATATACTATTACATGAATATATTTGTCAGGTGCTTGCTGCTTCTACTAGAGTTATTAACCTTTATGTTTTTAAGGAATGCTAGTTTTTAAACTACATTATAATAACCCTCCTCTATCAACAGGTTGAAAGGAAATCACAGACAAAACAAGTCACACAGCTTTATTAAAATAAGTTTCCGCTGGACTCTCTGTCTCCACCTGCTGGTCACACTGCATCACTGCAGATATATTTCACCGGACTATTTTATCTCAAATTTCAACCTCACAAGAAACTCACAGAAGCTCATGAGTTATAACATCAAATGGTGATAATAATAACTCTGCACAGTCCGCTCACATTTTCTTCCATAGTGTAGTTTCCACTTTTATTTTGGGGGGGTGGATATTTTTGGTTGCTGAATACATTCCCCACCCATGGGCGCAGGTGTGCCTACCTGAAACTTTCAAACACGGAAGTTTTACCGCGGCACCCATGGTGACTGTTGTAGTGTGGCAGCTCATTTTTGATGCGCTATAGAAAACACTGTTACGGAGGATTAAGGAAAATATAAATCTGTTCAGGCGCTGGGTGTGAACAACTTTTTTTCCCCTGGAAACCGGGTCCTCCTCAGTAGGAGTCCCACCCGATGGCAACCGCC
>OOFC01049671.1:63816-75603 GCA_900323345.1 Pseudochromis fuscus
ATTTATGCATATGACTCCACCAAAAATGGTCAAGACACTTTGAAAAAAAAATACAGGACAAGTTTCTAACATGGTCTACAATATATCAAAGATTGATCTGGATAAAGAAATAATTTCGGATAATATGATCCAGAATATGAAAAAATAGAGGATCTTTGGCTTTTTCATCATAGAAAGAGAACAAATGAAGCTATAAACACGCAACAAAAACCAACATATAGCCAAGTCATTGAATAATTTGGAAGATGTCAGTGGATTTGTTGTATCGTTAAAAGCCGAGGAGATAGATCCAGAAGAAAACCACCATTATATAAAATGTGATTTTTTTTTTTTAATAACTCCTAAACTAATATTGATATCTTTATGGATCCAGTTGCTAATGGTATGGTATCATGGTCAAGGAATTTAAAAGTGTTGTTGAAGGTGGAAGTCACAATATGGAAGGAAATGTGCTTGGCGGAGGTCTGCGCTCTCTTATTATTATTATGCCTTATTATTATCATCGCTCTGGTCATATATTTCTGATGCCGACTACTCGCAGCATATCCCACCATTGTCTTAGCTGGCCAGCACTTGGTTGTGTACAATATGCGTGCAGATTGCTGTATCCTCTGAATAAATATTTATTCAGAGCCAAGGTCTGTTGTAATTAACAGAAAGGCGGCTGGAGAAATTCTATTATGCTTCTCCCTGGAGTCACCAGCAGCTCTGCAAGTCTCAGGTCAGCTGGTCTGGTTATGGAGATGTCTCATTCACACATTTCTGCACTGTGTGTGTGTGTACGTGTGATACACAGCAATGAATATGTGTGTCTGTGCATAGAGACCCGATACAGTGCAAATCAGACAACGAATGTTACAACTGCATTAGAGTACGCTTTCCTCTGCCAGGACTCTAATTGGATGGCAAATCATTGTTGGTTTTAATAGATAATGCTTGAGACATAAAAATCAATTATAAACAAAAAGTCTGGTAATATTTGTATATAATATAGATGGATACAGTGCACAATTTACATGCACAGTAAACATGGTAAATCTGTGCAAATCTGGCAGGCGGTGCGCTGGTGAATGGCAGTATAAATTTCCCAAATCAGAGCTGCAAAGAAAGCAAAGATTGTTTTCAAAGAAAACAACTTTTTAGCACATTGGCCCCAGTAGCCCTCTAACCACAAACAGTTCCTTGCAACATTGAAATGTCACAGCGCTCACAACACTTTTAAGCTCTCCTGACTTAAAAACTAAAGGAAAAAAAAAAACAAGAACATGACAGCGTTTGGTTTGAGAACTGAGAAACAGTGAAGCAGAGAGGAAGAGAGAGTGCTGGGTTAGCGCCTGGGTGGAGTGAGTGTAGCTGTAGGTTCTTCAGTACTGCCGATGCAAGTAGAAAGCCCCCCATCTCGCCTGTGTTTTAGTGAAATCCCTCCAGCCTAATTAGGTGAAAAAGCACAAGATGTTTATGAAGCATTCTAGGCAGCCAGTGACAGCCACTAAAGAGCCATCCACTGCAAAAGCGGCGACAGGGTGGATCGACGTGCCCACACAAGAATATGCCATGAGGGTATTTACCCTGAACCTGCAGAGCTTGCACAGATGACATCTTAATAAGCTGAGCACTATGATACATTTTTAACAGAGCTAGTCTGTCTCTCCGGAGGACTGTGCACCAGTGCCCAGATCTAATTGGGTTTTCCCTTCCTCCAGCATCATTGTAGCGTTACATTATTGTCGTATGAAGTTATATCCTCATCCCCAAGTACTTCACTGAGGACTGTCCAGCCATGACACCTTCCTGTCTACTTGTCACTTTTCTGTCATGTTTGGATGACGTCACTTACTGAGCGAAGGCATGAAAGAAAACAAAATCAGAAATGTGGATATTATAAGAAAAGTGGTTTGACTGTATTGTACAATTCTAGAAATATGTGGGATGATAGTGTTAGTGAATAGAAAGCTGCCATGTACTGTATTTCCAGTGATGACTTCGTAGATGGTACACTAATTGCTGCAGACTCACAGCTGGGAAGGAGTAGGCTCTGGTACATTTCTTTTGAAAAAAAAAAAGACAGGAAAAAAGAGAGAGAGAGATGTTGCGACAATTGGTCAAGGGCTGCTATTTGAAAAACCTTGTTCTGTACTGAGTAACTAGGCACCCTCTTCCTTCACATAACACTCGCGTAGGAGTCGGTGTGACTTTAACAAATGAGGAGATGGTCAGTTTGTGGGAACAGAACAATAACTATTTCTCACTGCAGTATGTGTTTGAAGGACAACTCTGACTGTAATTATAAGAACATTTTCCTCATCGCGCTGATTTGCTTAAAACACGAGGATTCAGGTGGATTGAGCCTCTCAGAAGAATGGGTCTTTATTGGTACGGCTCGCACCATTCAAGTGATTCGGACACATGCCAGAGCTGCTGGCAGTGCCTCCCCCCACCCCCCGAGTGATCCACAATGACGAGGAAGCACAGCTCTGATGTTTTCATTCGCACAGGACGGCACCGAACACAGTCGTGGTCATTTGAACAGTCAAGCAAAGGAAAAAAAAAAAAAAAAAGAAGACATATTATTATTTAATTGTCTTTCTCCTTTGAGGCTAAGTAGCACAATGGTACTCTCTCAGCCTCCCTAAATTGCCCACCTTGTGAGGGAGCGGTGTGGGAGTTGGATCTCTGGAGGCCTGGTGGTTTAGGCAGAGAGGGGGAACCATGTTCAGCCTGCATGAGCTGCCAGCGAATCTGTTAATTAAGCATGCTAATGGTTGTAATTGTAGCTGGTGGTGAACCCAGCTGTTGAGGTAAATGCTAGGTTTAGCCCACTGGTTGTCAGGAATCAACTTTATGTGTGTGTGTGTGTGTGTGCGCGCATTAAGTGCAGGCACATGTGTATTTTATGCATGAGAGGAGAGGGAAGCAGCTAGAGAGAGAGAGAGGGAGAGAGGGAGGCCTGGCTGTGAGTAGGAAGGAGGTGAGAGGTGAGCAACAGGCTCGAAGGGTAAGGGGAGATGGAAAGTCAAGGGAGAAAGATGAGTTTTTTAACCTCATGGCTTTCCTTCCCTCCTCTCAGCATCACACGTCGTTTCTGCAGCTGCTCCCGGCAAAATATCCAATAGGTGTTTGCCCTCTGCCCGAGGATTAGGGTGCCGAGGCCGGGCTAATGTCAGGCTAATGCTGATCTCACCCAAGTTGACAGCAGGTGTGCAGCGGCGGCTTCACAGACAGGTGTAAGAGGTAATCTTTACCCTCGCTCAACTTGTCAAATGTTTAGCACAAATGCTCATTTCTACTGGTGTTTTTATTTCCAGTTATGCTGCTATGTTCAAGGACATGTATTTGCAAAATTAACCGTGTTGTAAAAATAATGAAGGACACAAAGTGATTTATTCATTTTCAAATGAATGCAATTTTAAAAGCACTTCACTGGTTACCTTGTGTGTTCAATATTCTCTTTATCTTTGACATTTTGCAAAATGTCAGGAGATTTTTTGGTGTCAGTTGGGCATATATTCACAAAAAGGGAAAGATAATACTACCACCAAGTGCAGACACTTCTCTCTTGACACTTCTCTCTTTCATAAAATATTCACAAAGGGTACAAAGAGGCCATTTGACAGGGCAGGGAGTATAATACTCAAAGTAGAAATCAAAAAAAGAAAGTTGCAATTCAAAAGAAATTCCTTATTATGAATTAAACCTATGTTTTTCTGCTCTCCAGGTAGCTTCAGTTTTGTTTTCGAACAAATGTTCTGATAAAAAGTACAATTTTGGTTTTTGAAATGACAGCTGGTCAGGTTTTGTTGACCATTTAACCAACAGTGTGTTTTTGTTTTTACCCAATCTTGATTTTGAGAGGGTGTGTTCAAAGTGACACATCTACTTCCTGTTAAACACATTGAAAACAATCAGCTGTTCAGACCAATCACTAAAAGTAAAGTATCCAGTTCTATGATTAAATCACCGTCGGTGTGTGTTTTACCACCAAGGGTATTGAGGACACTCTAGGAGAACGTGAAGTTAAATGCATTTTCTCTTCTTGCTTCCCCACCAAAAAAAAAAAAAAAAGTCAAAATAAGTCAGCTGCTTCTATCAGACTGCAGTTAATCACAAGAAAGAAGAGACGTCCTTTTTGAACATGGGTCCAAAAGTGATCTTGCCCCAGACAGCATAAAGAAACATGTTCTCATTTAAAGCCAGTGATGAGAGGGGAACCCAGTGTGTACCCCGCTGCCTCGTCTTTGCGGCTCGCACTTTGATCGATGAGTTAGTGGATCTATGATAATTTACCATGGCTGTATCAAATGCAAGCAGAGTTGGGGTTCATCAGAACGTGGGGGCTGTGCAACATTTTATAAACTCCCTGTGATCGCTGCGAAGAGTCAGGTCAAATAAATCTGCCAGAAATATTTACTGTCCTTTAAATGACCTGCAGAGGATATTAAAGAGTTTTACAACAAAAGTTCAAGGAGAATAGCAACCTTTCAAACTATAGCATGCTGATGATATTGTAGTAGTTGACAGACACATATCATAGCATCAGATGCACTGTGTGGTCACTTTGCACTTGTTGATACTCTCTGTGTGTGTGATTCGGCCACTGAAAGCACTGCATCATCATTGAGGCTTATTCAAATGTTTTGATGTGTTGAATACATGCATTGCCTTAATGCCTAAAATTGAAATGTAAATGCACCCTGTTGCATTCCTTATAAAAACGTATTGTGTGCAGCACACTGTGCATACACATAATAGGAAATAATGAAATCAGGCATGCAGCAGGAAATGCTTTTGTTGAAGAAAAAAAAACAAAAACCTGTCTATTGGCTGAAGCATAAACCTGTCACAATGCGGTTGCATGCGGAGGCCTAAGGAGAATTAGACAATGATGTTATAAATAACCTTTGTTCAAGTCAATAAGCAATTTTACGTTAGTCCTCCGTTAATCACAGAGGAGTGATCGAAGCAAGGGGAAGAGGGGAAAAGCTGTGTGTTTAGCAGAAATGGATGGGACTGTGTGTCGTGCGGGTTTGTGTATGTAAGGTAAGAGAGAAAGACATAATCTAGCACGCACAGATAGATAGATAGAGAGGGAGCTTTGGTTCGTTTACACATACACACATACAGCATGCCCTTCCTCTGTCCTGTTGTCTGCTGGCCTGTTAGACCCTAATCCTTTTTATCTGTCGGCGCTGCGTTTGTGGGTCTTTGTGTTTGTTCGGGCATGCATATGTGTGTGTGTGTGTGTCCCCGTACGTGTGCCACTGAGCAGCCCTGTGTGTTTGCGTGTGGCTGTTTGTGATGAAGATGTCAGAGGGAGCTGATTAGCCGCCTGTTACCTTCTCTCCCAGGAGATGGGGTCTTGCCATGGGCAGGAGGTGACAGATGCAGACCCATATCATTACTGTAGGGAAAGAACATTGGGTGGAATTCCTTTTTCCAAAATATTTCTCAGAGACATGACATTTTCTTTAAATGATAGCTCCTTTTTTTGTGTGTGTGTGCACCTGTTGTCTGTCTTTTTTAATATAGGTATGTTTGGGATTTGTACATGCCTGTAAGGGTTGTTATTCAAAAAAAAAAAAAAAGAAAAGAAAGAAAAACATCGAGCAAGTGTGTAGAAGGAGACGTGCAAAATATCCAAGTGAACTTCTGACCTTGATGGTGCTATAAACCGAAGGTAGTTTATGCACTAGAGAGTCTCAAAGGTACTTAGACCGCTGCAGAGAGCCGGAGGACACAGCAACAGTATGAGATCAGAATCTGTTTTCTTGGCTTCGGGATGGCTTCTGATATTGAGCTTGGAATTACTTTCATGTAATCCATTCATTCTCATAGCTGATTCCTGGAGGAACCACATCCTGTTGATTACTCTGGTAATCTCCTCCAAAGGCTTTGGTCTGCAGAACAGTCAGTAGTGTACAGCGGTGTGGACATTTCTCAGCGTTGCGTGGAAATAGCTGATGACAACACTTGAGAAAAGGTTAATCGCTGTCAAATAGTTTGCCCACCTGTTTGTTTTACGCTGCTGTTTAAACACCGGAGATTTTATTGTGCCGTCACCAGGTATTTTGTCATCCTGGAAGCCGGCTGTGAAAGAACACTATTTGATTTTTTTGTCATAAATCAGCAATCAAAACGAAGAAATCCGTGGCAACAAATTGTCCCAAACCTAGCCGGAGCCGAACCTGCGCTGTCTTAATATATTTTCTGCCTGAGGGGGCAGGAGACAGGCACAGTAAGACACAGAAACAATGTTTTCACGTTGCCCCTCTGACCCCTCGCCACAAAAAGAGCTCGCAACCATTCCCCGGGGGTGCGTTTTAAATCAGTGGGGGAAAGCAAAATGTGGGAGAGAGGATGCTTCCCTGTTGCTGCGTCCTTTGACATCGATCTGTGCTATTACTCCTTTTGACACCTGGTTCCATGCGACTAGATGGCCTACAGGCTGGACGGCTAAGACAAGGAACAGGGGCAGCAGATACAAATGACCCCCCTCAGGCCATTCCCTTCATCCTGTGGGAGTGGGGGAGAGAGAGAGAGAGAGGTTCAAGAAGGTTTCGTTACCTACACACCACGCCGAGCCGGTCCGGCAGCAGAGGTGGCGGCGGATTCTTAGTAATGGCGTTGAGATGTGCTGAACATGATAATGATGGACCTCAGGTGGGTAGGAAATGATGGTTAAACTGAGGGTTCTACCCACACAAGGATTCGATGATTATAGACTTGTATCCAGCTGTTGTTTCTGTGTTAGGCCTTCTTAACAGCTTGTTCAGTTTTCTTACTCTGGCAACTCAATAATAGCACATAGCCCACCAGCTCTGTGACAATATTAAACGGCTGCTCAAAAGTTACCTTCATCATTTGGGGTCAGGTTACTCTGTGTGTGTGGGGTAAGACCATGGGTGTAGTGAGAGCCCATTAATGTAAGAAACTTTTCCTTCAAAGGCAGTTTCTTTTTTATTGTTTGTTGTCAGAGACATTATTGATAAGAGTATTTCACAGAAAAGCAGATTTTCCTTCCCAACAAGCTTAGCGAACATCATTAGCAAGCTGCACAGAAAGTAACCAGCACTGAAAGCCTGAGTGCAGATAAGCCTGAGCAACAAACACAGGTGGCAGCAATAATAGTAGTGGGCTTTCAAGTGGCAGCGATGGCTGGGCTGTCACCGTGTCACCTCTGTACCTAAAAAAAAAAAATAAAAAAAAAGGAATGAATGGCCAATTTGCTTCTTCTCTCCAACCACGAAAGGTCATTTGTAGAGAGGCAGTGCTTTTAAACCAGAATGCAGCAGGCTTTTCTGTGGCCTGACTGAAAGTACAGGGGCTTCTGCATAGGTACAATATTTATATTTCAATTCTTGAGTTATTTTCCATTTTCATTAAAAAAAAAAAAAAAAAAAAAAACGAAATTAAATTAAAAATCCGAGCAGCTTGTGTAACTTTTTCCAAAATAACCTCATTTGGAAACCGTGTGCATCACAGGTGTTCTGAAAACTCTCCACTATTGCTCTACAATCCAGCGAGGGAGGATGAGGAGACTGCGTGAGTGGGACTGAGGACAACTTGTGTTTTGTTCTTTGCTATCATGAATGTGATGATTGGAGCAGGGCACCCCGCAAAATGAATAAACAAAAATGTTAACCTCATGCAATGCAACAGGAGACCAAAAATTTCCCTCAATATTAAAATTAATATTGTTTTTTTTTTTTTCCCCTATTGTTTCTGCAGATTGCCCGTCCAACTCACCTTTGTATTTATATCTGGTTTTCAAATGATGAGGGGAAAAAAAAAATAATAAAAAATCCATTACCTCCTGAATTTGCTGGCAGTGTACTATTCCCGAGCAAATTACGGCAACACAAAAGCTTTCATTGTACAAGTCATTACCCCACTCAGGAGGGTTCATGATGTATATGATGACCATTAGTTGATATGTCAATTAAGCATTCATTACAGCGCTGTGATCCCTTTTGAGGCTGCCCTTTATCTACATCTGACAAACTGCATGGTAATTTTTTTCACTCACTGTCAGCTTATTAGTCGAAGTATGTGACAGGTATTCTAATCCTTTCTGCCGCTGTGCTATTATTAGAGAGGCACAAACAGATAGTCTGTGATGGGAAAGGCTACAATAATCACTAATCATTATGCTGACCTTTATGGGAGTAACGTTGCTTTTTCTCAGTCTCAGGCTTCATCTGGTGCTAAAGTAGCTTCATGAAAACAAGTGAATGTCATTTAACACATCTTTGGTGGCAAACTGCAGTATAGACACGGGCCCTAAATGTCTTCAAAAAATACATAAGGATGAGGAGAGAAGAGGATTTTTGTGGATAGCAAGGATGAGTGATTCAGAGAAAGACGGGGGCGTTTTTAATCCGGTGTGTCGCCACTTAAATCCCAGTCACTTAATTTAACCTCCTTTTGTTTAATTAACCTCAGATTTCAGAGCTAATTAGGTTCAGGTATTAAAGGCAGATTATTTTTTTCCCACTCTAGCTGCTGGCAGAAGTGTGGATGTGGTCTCACACCGCGTCAGATGAGATCTGATCTGGCGTCAGATTGAACCTTTAGGGAAGATGGGAATCCAGTGGCGAGAAGTGAGCATGCCAGAGCAGGATGTCAGGGGTTCAAGTGTTGTGACAATTCCATCATGTTGAAATGTGGTTTTTTTGGGGGTTTTTTTTGTATGTGCATTCAAACACATTTATCATACCTTGAGGTCCGCCACACAATGAACGCTATCACAGTTCAGAACAATGGCGAGCCGAGCAGAACAAAAGCTTATTTTTCATGTGCAGAAAAACTAATTAAGAACAGTAAAAAGGATCAAGGCTTTCTATTATGTTTCTTTTCGGTTGGTTCTTTGTGACTTTGTGCCTGTAGATGCTTGAAATGGCAGTTTCCAATTGAATTTGACAATGTGTTTTTCCCTTTTATGTGACCACACACAGGCAAACACATACACAATTCTGCTGCTTTTATTTTTTCCAATACAAAGCATCTGTTTTGGAGTTTTAGGAGCCTGATCTCATAATTGATGTTCACTAACGACATGCCATGCTGCGAGTGAAGAATTGCTGTGTTTTTTGGCTGAAACATAAATATTGAAATGCAGAACTGTTGGAAAGTTTGACCCCTGCTGTAATTAAGGGCCTATAGGAGGAAGCAGCACTGTACTGACAGAGTCGGGGGGGGGTGGTGGACTGGCACCAGTATGTACTGCTCAGTGACAGAACATGCCACAAGCAGCATCCCCTGTTCACCCAATCACCAAAGCTGTCACGCCGTGCCTCATTAGCCTGATGGGAGATCCATGGCAAGTGGCCCCCGCACTAACCTCCCGTGGCCCACAAATCAATGTTCTCACAACAGGGTGTGGGAGGGAGGTGCAACAAGAGCATCCATCCTATCTGTTGGGCCACAATACTTGGGGTTAATTATTGAGGCGGTGATTGCAAATGGCCGAGCCACTTGTGCGAACGGAGCGTAAACAAAAGCAAATTGGAAACAGGTATTACACAATGTCCATATTAGGCCTCCCAGAGGGCTTCGTCTGATTACAACAATCACCGCATGTGTCTCTCTGCAAGGTAAGTGAGGCACATGAAGTGGTTTTAAAGCACAGGCCTGCACATCTATCCTTCCATCCATCTACCCATCCATCGCTCCTGCTTGATCCTCTCCTGCCTCTTAGCCATATTTGAAATTACAAAAGCCTCTCTTATGGGTGGCTTATCACCCATGTAATGACAAAGTTCAAATGTGAATCCATCTGCACAGCTCAGAAAGCCATTGAAATCCTCTCTCAAAGGTGCTGGTGGCCACAGCAGCTACTGTCAATTTACAAAGTATCTGGTGTCTAAAAAAAAAACGGATTAAAATTTTCTGCCTGTAGATTGAAAACGAGTTCAACACTCTTGCGGACACAAGAGCTAAATCGCTTTTATAACATGCCTCTTTGAGAGGACAAAAATATATATGTGTGTGTGTATTTTATTTTTCGAGCCACAGCGCACTGGTTTTCAGCATATTCGGTGCAGTCTCACACATTTAAGCTCCATTAATCTATAGTCAAATGTTTAAACATGCAAAAGAACAAAGGCACAAGACGGACAAATCCCATTTTCTGTTTCTCTGGCTCTAACTCTGAAAGGCCGAGTCTTGTACAATTTGTGTATATCAATACTCAGAGCTGAGAGAAAATGCCAAAGTATGTAAATCATTTAGTTTGTAGCTCGGCTCAGGTGACTTTTTCTTGAAAGGGACTTTTGATTTCTCTGACTTTGTCTCGTCTCATCACAGTGGTACCTACCATTTCCCACGTGCACATAGATGCTCCAAATATTCTGTTAACCTTGCACAATGAAAGAGATCAGGGCGTATTTTTGATCGAAAGTGTTTATATTTTTATGCGGTTTTCTTTTAAGCTACCACACCACAAATAGAAAAGAGCATCCATACACACCAGCGCACGTGCATGCACTTTCTGAGCCCCTGAATAAATAAATAAATCAGTCGAATTTTAAAAAAAATCTTTGCAGTTACCAACTGAAGAATATTTAGCATTAGATTATTCTCACTGCAGGATGCTGCTGTGATATTGATGTTTTTTTTTTCAGCCTGTCATTGTGAGTGAAAAGGCAAACAGGCACACACGCACACCTCACAAACTCAACACAGCACAACAACAACAGCAACACAATGAAGGGCCTCTCATCCAGGGCCTCGGTATAATTAACTGGAGCAGCTGAGTTTAGGGATTACTCCAGGAGGGGCGGTGAATTAAAGCTCAGCTAATGAGTTGAAGTTTCTTAATTTGTTCTCCCCCGTAATTCCAGAATGGATTAGCAGTAGCTTTACTCGCCTCTTTCCACCGATTAGCATGGCTCGCTCGGTTTCAGCATTTAACGGCAGGGCGGAGAGAGAAGATGGGAGCAGCAGGGATGGTTACACAGCTTATGAGTCAACTTGTTCAATGGCAAATGCTCAGCAGTGTTTACCAGATAAAGGTATTCACCTACTTAGGAGTAAAGGACAACGAAATAAGGCCCATTGTCTCAATTAAATCATGAGGAATTATAAATATGTTTTTAAAAAAGACACTAGGGTTAGGGGGGATTTGTTTGGGACTTTACTGTAGTCAGGTGAATGTACAACAAACAGAAGATATTTCTTTATGTTTTCTATGGACCCATCTACATCATCAAGAAGTGCTATGTCCCATTGTTTACCTGGTATTGTCTGCACCTCTCTGGGAAGAACAACGTGGAAATTTAGCCCATCAAAATGTCTGGTTGTTGTGTTTTTTATCTTGTGCAGCGACTCCTTAGTGAGTGTGGAAGCTAGCTGTTAGCATTAGCAGCGTTAGCCGTGGTTTTGGTGCATGCCATCAGCCTGTTATCATTTTTATATTGGACACTGGCAGTTTAGATTGTTATGTTATATTAACGAGGCTTGACAACCGAGCTTCATCGTACACAACGTTTTTATCTCGTCAACACCACAACAACTGTTACCATGACAACCTTCCGTTTATACCCGTCATTAACTACAGCTACCGGCAAGTGCAAAAGCCTAATACATCACAGTTAAGTTATCTGAGCAGTTCATGTTCATTTCTGTTAAGGTAAAGAAAGTGAAATCAGCACACAATAATACTTACCCTGCCATACAGGTGCAGTTTGCAGTGTGTATATAGTCCTCCACTTTGTTGATAATGACCCAGAGTAACTTGACAAGCCTTTGCTAGCCGCCATACTTCCGTTGCCACAATGCGCGCGCATACTT
>OOFC01049672.1:0-22849 GCA_900323345.1 Pseudochromis fuscus
AGACAGATTTATAAAGATGCTGTTAGAGCCTGAAATGTAAGAAAGACCAAAATTGTTAAAATAAAATGTAATAAAACCCAAAATGTAATAACTGATCAAAACTGTAACAAGATGCTGAGTCCAAAAAGTAAAAACTTTGCCCAAAATATAACAACTTTTTACATTTATTACATTTTTTAAATAACAATTCAGGATGTTGTTACATTTTAAGTCATTGTTACAGATCAGGCTCTAACAGATGCTTATAAATGTATAATTTCTCTGTCAAATTAAAGCTATCACTGGATAAACAGAGCTCTATCCTCACTATTAATTCCACCAACAACAGGCTAATCTGACTATCATCAAATTTAACCATAACATGTGCGATACATTCACTGACAATCAGACATTTCTTCAGCAGAGAAGGACGATGTCGAGTATTTTCCATGAGCAATAAAAATAGGAGACGGGCAAGAGGATTCAAATGACAAGCTGTCGAGATGTCGTTGTGGAAGAAGTGGACAGACTGTGGACTCTGCTCCAGATGCACACGCTGCATAAGCTGCTGCCTATTAAAAAATAAAAAGTAATAACTTCCCCACTTCAGTCAAAATACAAGATAATGAGGAAGATTTCAGGATTTAATAGGAAAACTGCAGCTGTGGTATTAAAGCATACAATCGGACTTCCTGTAAGAAACAGGAAGTTCTAACATTTGAAGATATTTTGTGTAAGATAAGATTTAAACAGCTTCAGTGGAGTAAATGTGGAGAAATATAATGATCAAATACTTCATCACTGGTGTATTATTTCTAATTAAATAAAATCTAGAGTGAGTGTAAACTCTGCAAGAAGAGCAGACATTGTAATGTGGTCATAACTGAGCAGCCGGATGATGGATCATGAGGGAGACGTTTCCTCCACATCAACAGACACCATGTTGGATGTCGATGCTCCAAATGAATCTGTTCTCCAAGTGCGACACAGTCAGGATTATTGTGCAGCTACAAAAGCAGCTCGAAGCAAAACCTGAGTGTTAGTGAAAGGAGGTGCAGGGAGATTAGGAGCGAGGAGCTCCTCGGAGAAATGCCTCCACAGCAAACCGAGATACTGGAGAGTCTGTCCTCCTGCTCCAGGCTGCAGGAAAGGTCACGGTGTTATTTTAGGATGGGCACTGTTAAGATGCTCTGATTACCTCCAAGGTCTCATCTCTGCACAACTTCTCTCAAGGATTAAAATATTCGAGCCGTGTTATTACAGTTTGCATTATTCAATCTTAAAACTCTGCTTTCCCTCCATTGAAGCAACACTTCACTTCCTCCTGCTCCATTTGCAGAGGTGTCTGCCTCCCCGAACAGAGATCACATCAACACAAAGACACATTAGAGGTCCACTGGGAATCCTCTGCTCCCAGTTCAAGGAGAGTTTGGAGGAAAACAGACAGAAAGGAGAGAGTCTGTTTGATTGAAGGTGGTTTTAGGAGAGAACAAATATTTAACTCAGATTTTAGTACATTTTGCTTTGCTCTACAGCCCAGTGTTGCTCTTTAATAAACATAATACTGTTCGTTTTCCACTGGCTTTCATGTGTTTGGGGGAGAAATTCAAAATTCAATATCAGATTGATTGGAAATCCACCACTGGAGTTTAGTGACAGTGCTGATGATGAAGAGTGCAATGTGTGCAGTGATGGTGGAAACATCTCAGGTGTCATTTCACTCAGTTGTAAAAGCTCAATGCAACTTTTGTACGTCAGCTGGAGTTTGTCAGGTGGACAAGTCTTCAGTGACTATTTTAAACTTTAATATCTCTCCTCCAGTGTTGTTTGGCATCAGTGTTGTTAGTTACAGTAAAACCAGAAAGTCTCTCAGACGATTCACACAGGACCTGATAGTTACAAGTAAATGTAAATGATAAAAATAATAACTCAGGAGCTGATTACATGTAACATCAGGCTCTGTGATTTTCCAGATGTTTGGTCGGGAACGTCTGGGTCACAAAAATAAACAGGATCCCAAACAACAACAACTTTATTTGTCAGTTTTGTGACTACAACAACATTTTGTCATTTGTACAAACAAAACTGAAAGAAGCAGATTCCCCAAATGGACTGAAAAGTGTCATATAATCCAATAATTTCATTTCCTTCATTTCCTTGTCACTGCTCTTTTATTCATGCTCTGCTGACACGTCGTTCAGGCCACAGACACGCTTTATAATTTTTCGGTCCCTTTGTGCTCGGAGACCGGCTGCACCTCTTTATCTCATTTCGTCCTTTCACACTCCTTCCTCTCAAAAGCTGAGCTACAAAGTCACATAATACAGCCATCAGTTAGACGCCCTACACTTTCTTTTAAGATTAAAATGCCAAAAAGGTTTTTATGAAACCTGGATTTATTGCAAAACTCCAATAAATCTACAGCATCTCATTGATTTACATCTCCAGAAAAATCTATGAAACATTTGTTCTTCACACTTTTGGTCCAACACTAAAAATACTCCATGTCAGCATCAACACTGTTCATTGGAATAATCAGCAGCATGTTATAGTGACTGTTGTGATGATTATAGCTAAAATAAATCCAGACACCAGGACTGGTTATTAAGTAATTCATCCACCGTCTATAACAAATTCTGAAGCATGTGTTGTTTCTAAGAAGCTGAACATCCTCCCTGAGCCTTCACAGCTTCACAGCTCACTTCCTGCATCACCTTCGTCTTGGTAAAATAAAAAATACTTTGTTCAGCTGCTGAGGCTCGATCACAGGATGTAGACATGGTCGAAGCAGGCGGGGCTCAAAAATGAGGCAAATGCAAAAAAGTGCAAATCACCCGATGGCCACTGACCAGGCTGATAACAGTCGGGTCCTTGGATTGTCCTGATCATCCACTTTGACATGAGTTGGAGCTTCTGCCCTCAGGCTGTGGTTTTAGGGTTCCTCTGAGGACGAAAAGACTTCAGGCCTCATTTATCAACAGTGCAATTAAATTACTTAACAGCAATTAGCCCTCAAGTTGTGCTTGTTGCTTTGCATTAGTATTTATTTGCACATTCACACTTCACACTTGCACTTTTTGTGTTGCTCGGTTGACATTTTCCATTTTTGATGGATGGTGATTTTATGTGTGTGTTACAGTGTTTCTTATATTGTTTCTTATCTTCTGGCATCATTGTGTTGTTTTAATCTGATCTTATTATTGTATTGATGTGTTATTGTGTGTGTCGTCTTTTGTGCTCCTGCTGCAACACTAACTTCCCTTATTGGGACAATAAAGAGATTCTGACTGATTCACTCTTCAACCCAAAAATGATCATTTTCAACCATCAAATACTCAGTTTTTCAGTCTCATGCTCTTTGGACAGTGATCTCAGGTTCAAGGGTCACACCCGCCTCCTCACTCCTCCCATCATATCCAAATATGGTCACTTCTGGCTCCAAACATGGCAGAGTTCAAATGGCGATCTCTTGGCTTCAAGTGTCCACAAATCAACAGGTGACATCACACTTGCTTCGTCATCTGTGGGCTCAGTTAATAAAGTTTCAGATAAAGCTCCAGAGGACAGTTTGTGCTGTGACGTCGTCCTCTCATGAGCCAAAGAAACTTTCCTCACTGAACATTAACTGTGGCTTTACAATCAAAGCCTGTCACAGTCATATCTGTGTGCCACAATCCTCGTCTAAGAAAAGGAACTATTAAAATATTCCTCTCATCCCACAGGCACAGTCTTATTTTTTATTATTGACCTACACTTCACCACAGTTATTCACTGTACCACGCTGAATGTGGAGCAGGAGCCGTGGGCTACAGTTTGCAATGACACACCTTGCAATGACACACATTTTACCTGCTAATTTATGATGAACAAATGGGTCAGTTTAGAATAAAGTGGGGTTAACTGGGAGATGAACTGGAACAAACACACAAAGAAAAACTGCACTTTCAAATATGTAAATGATTCTAATAAAGATAAAAATAACTTTGATGGAGATACAAAGGATACAAAGTGTTTCCTGTTCTCCTCCAACATCCTCAATCACAAGAACTAATCCAGACACACAGAGGAGTATGTAGTGTGCACCTTCATATATCTATAAATTCCCAGCTGATACTGTACAATAAAAATAAAGATCAAAAACTAAAATCTCAGATAGACGTGTATCATTTTTTTAAAGTAGATGGAAATTTAAGCTCAACTCTATTTATGTTGAGAATCAAAAGACATTAGAAGAAGATGAAGTGTCTGTTTTCTTGCTGCTGTTGTCAAGTTGTCCAGAAAATATGAAACAGAAACAGGAAGAGATGTCAGAGAATCTCCCAAATCATCTGAATAAAGACGCTGCCTGCTGACAATTCAGTCATTTACCATCAATAAATTAGTTTTCATTACAATAACACATGAGGATACGAGTGCAGAGGAGCCACAGGTAATCTGTTTTGAAGGGTGCAAAAAAAACTCAACTGAAAATCATCTCCTTCACTGTCACTCTGAGGACGGATGTGATGTGCACACACACTGATCCACACTTATGTAGTTACAGTGAAGTTTTACTATCATGAAGGGAGTGATAATCACAGAGGAGAAGTAACAGCTCCTGGATTTAGTGTTTTTTCAAATGCACTTTAGCTGCAACAAGATCTGTCCAAACATGCATCCTAAAGTCCTGCAGCAATCACATCAGACAAGAACGATCCACAACATGTCATCAGACTGTGATGGAGCCTTCACTGACTTTGCTGCTTATATCTGATGGTGTGGATCAGTCTCACACCTGCTGCAGTGGAAAACGAACAGTCTGAAGGGAAACAGGGGGTCCATACACTTTACAAGTAAACTGCTTCTCAGTGTAATTTCTTTGGGTCAACTGCTCTGCATTTACTCACCTGAAGTTCAAGAAATGGGAAAGAAACCCAGAGTGAATACACCACTGATTGTCTCCCAGTTTGTGACATGTGACAAATGAGAGACTTCAAAGATTTTCTGAGTTTCTCCTGCGACTCATCAGCTGGTTTTCATCCTCTTAAAAGGACCCTGGTCTCCTGTGAAATCAGACAGACTGTGTTTGATTGTGTCTCACTCACCCGTCCTCCACAGCTGAGCGTGTTCAAGGTGATTCAGCAATGTCAAGAGCTGCATGGTGGACATACCTTCACAGAGCAGGACCAAAGAGAGAAGACACAAGGTAAAGTGGAGTTTGAATTAAGTTAAGTTGAAAAAACACGTTTCTGACATTCAGAAAATTGTCAGTTGTGGCAGTTTACTACAGTCAGCGTCACTTTAAAAGGAAAACAACTGAAAATCCACCCACTGGTTTATTAGAAAATGTCTTATTTACCAGTCAGAGGGGAGTGAGGAGCACGATATTCAGCTCTAATTATAACCAGTATGTATAAAATGATTCATCTTTGTCAATTATCCAGTTAAAGTCAGGCCCATGAAATGTCAGAATGTCAAATACAATCAGATAATACAACCACAGAAAAAGGATGAGTGACTAAACTCTGGGAAAATAAGTGTAACAACTAAAACTATATATTTTTTTAATTGAGCTTAAAAAACTGTGATTGTTGTAGGAATCAAACTCCCAGGTTGATCAGTCCTTAAATCCTCTTTGCTTCTTGTAAGTCTTACTAAACATTATAATTCTGTATTATATTCTATTTCTATGTATTTGTTCATTTTAGATGTAATCCCAGATGTAAATGTACACACATGTCAATGCAAAGCTTCATCATCACAACACTGTACATCCTGTATGTTTAAAAATGATCACAGTTTAAAAGTGATGGATCAGGCAGAATTTGCAGCAGCGTGATTCACATATTCACAATAAAAGACTGGATGAGGTGATCAGCTGCAGTGATTTGCTGTGGTCACAATGATCACAATCGATTAAGCAGCAGCGACTGAGTCCCGGCTCCTTCCACATGAAGCTGCTGCTCCCTCCCTCTCCTCCTGCACAGCTCTGGGGGTTATTAATAGCCGCTGCAGGGGTGTTGTGGCTCTCTGGCTGTCAAAGGGTGAGGTGGCGCTGGAGTTCACAGCAGCACTGAACCATTATCACCTTACTGGGTGAAAAGCCACTGAAAACTGGGTTTTAAAGCCTTTCTCTCTGTGTCTGTCTGACATGTTTTCTCTTTGTTCAACTTCAAATTACTGGGAGGGAATAAGATGACAATCCACCAGTGGGTGGCAGTGTTGGCCACACCTGTTGTCAGTCAGTGTGAAGTTGGTGGTGATGTGTTGAAGACGAAGAAAACTATTTAGGTCAATTTAGTGTCTCCACTCAAAAGATCCTGTAACTTTTCCTTTCCTGGGATGAAAGTATTAACATGGCCGCTTCCCTGCACCAATACACAACATGTTACATGCAACAGATGAGACCAACAGGAGGGTCCAGGGATGAAGAATCTGTTGCTTTACATATCAACTTTGTCAATTATATGGATGTTTCCTCCCATGGTTCAGTTTACTACATTCATTCTCCGGGCTTTTAATTTGAAAGAGTTGTTAGAGCCTGAAATGTAACAATGACCCAAATTCTTATTAAAAATTTTTTACCAAAACTCAAAATGTAACAACTGGTCAATAATGTAACACGATGCTGAGCTCAAAAGGTGAAAACGTTGCTCAAAATGTAACAACTTCTTACATTTTAGGTTTTATTACTTTATTTTTTGTAGCACTTTTATTACATTTTCGACCAGTTGTTACATTTCAGGTTTTATAACATTTTTTGAATAACAACTCAAGATGTTGTTACATTTTGGGTCATTGTCAGGCTCTAACAAGAGTACTAACATCTAAGTTATTATTGTAACAATGTATCTTCTTACCATGTTTAGATCTTATTTACCTCAGTTACAGATAGATGAAAACCACCAGCTGTGCTAAAGAAGATGATGAAATTGACTTTAATCTGATGTATAACTGAGTATTTCTAAACTGCACTAAGAACCAAACACATACTTAACTTGTGGGTGTGATGCTGACAGACAATTATTAAACATGTCTGACTTATGAAGCCCATTAAAGCTTCAAACAGTCTTCATTATACACAGTCTAGGTTTCATGGCCCCCAGTGTTTGAGATGTTATTCCTACTGATCACATATCAACAGTTCCCAGAGCAGTAGTGAGGGAGGGTCACCCAGACTCTCAGCACTAATCAGCCTCCATTCATTTCAGATTGACATGGTGCCTCTCAGGCCGTCCCTCCACTGCCGACAAGACGCAGAGTTTATCCAGAACGATTTGAGAAAATTATCTTCCTTCTAGAAGCAGGTCAGACATGAACCATCACTGCCAGTCTCCACTCAGGGAGCCACAAGCTGGAAACCTTTGTGTCTGGTTGAGTGTCGGGGAATGAGCCAATTAGAGGTGTTTGCCAGGGGAGCAACAATCATGAAACAACTCAGTGTGGCAGCCATTCTGCCTCAAACTGCAAATAAAAAATGGCAGTGTCTTATTTCCCTGTTTGTAAAATGACTTGATATTCATGAAGCTAAAAGAACAGTGAGCGGTGCCTGAAGACATCAAAATGTAAAACATCTATCCTTTCAAATAACATATATGTTATGTGAAATACTGCAGCATATTTTACTATTAAAATAAGCTTTGAAATCTTTATAGACGAGAACCAAGCTGTTAGAGCGAGATGGGTAAACAGAGCAGCAGTGCCCTCTACTGGCCAGAAAGAGAAGGATTACATTTCATTAGGATCCAGTACAAGCCACAACTTTATGCATATTAACAAAATGTTTATGTGAACTAATCAATTTCATTACAAAAATATTCATTCATCAATGCTAAAGGGAAACAATCTGTGTACTTTAATCTCGTACATATTTAATTTAAAAAAACCTTCAGCATCACTAGGACCAAATATCACTGATACAAATTACTGGTGAGGTAATGAGAGTGTAACTGAAGATGCTGTACTGTGCATCATACACACCACATAACATTTTGCCGACTTATTCACTGCAGCTAAAGGCCAGATTTAAATGACAGATTAGAAACTTAGAGAATCTATTGAACATAATGTTTGTGTATTGGTGTTATGAATCCAGCGTTGACCAGTCACAGTACTATCTAGATCTGGCTGCCCTTTAGAGCATGACCAGTTCATGGTTGTCTAAACAGCCCAGATACCATGAAAAAAAGTAAACAGAAAGTTAGTCATTACAATCATGGATGTGATTAGGAAACAGACCTCTGGAACTGACCTCATCCAGCTGTGAACATTCAGTGAATGAAGCAGCAACATTACAGCTTTAGAAAAGTTTAGGTACATGTAGCTGCTGTCACTGTGCATCCAGGTGACTTTATTCATATGCAACAAGAGGTTATGACGAGGTGAAGGTCTAATCAATATTAAATATGAAGTATACATTTACAGCTTAGAGCGAAGACTTAAAATTCAAAGTGTTTCACAGTCTAAATGTTTCTTTAATCGAAGTGTGAAGAAAAAAGAAAACAGAGGTAAACTCAGTCAAGGGTGAAGTGCACTGGGTTCATCTTATCTCTTTACCACTGTACATCAGTTTAAATCTACAGTAAATGCACTCGATGACAGGACCCCGACTTTAGCTCAAAGGTCACTTCTGTTTAAGCCCAATACAGAGAAAGTATTTGTGAGATGAAAAACTGGGGTACGTGTATGCAAAATACTTCACTTAGAATTTAAATTCAGTGCAGGTAACACTTTACTGAGCCCAGGGAGCATCTATTCTCACTGAAGACTTCATAAGAGTTAATCATTAAAGATGTCAGATTATTATAAAATCATCAGTGTTCATTTTGGGGACAGGAAGCCCGTCTGCAAAAAAACAAAAAAATAAAAACAACAGGAAACAAAGAGAAACATCCAGTCAGTATACACAAACACGTACTGTCCACTGATGGATGTAATGGAAATGAATGGGTTAATGGTACACATTCAGTGCACCTGACGAAAAAAAAAAAAGTTTCCATTCACCATACAAATAATTGCACAAGGATCAGTCATTCACTATTCCACAGCCCGTCCAGTTTAAATAAAGACCTCTGAGGCTTAAGGTGAGCATTCAGACTTTTAAGCATAAAGATGTGTTTAAATCAGAAGGAATTACATGTTTACAGTATTCTGGAGTGAATTCATAGAGTATTTATATTTGGATGTTAATATTGTATCCACAGCAGGTATGCAGTCCTTCATGCTGTTGGTAGTGTGGGTACTGGGGACCTCTCTGGTGTTGCCAGACCCAGACACAGCAGGAGACAAGGCGACTGGAGAGCCCATTCCCTGCTCCAAAAACTGCACCTGTCTGTACGATGACTACAGCATGGAGCTCAACATGTACTGCAGCGCCCGCAACTTCACACAAGTACCGACCGACATGCCACCGTCCACTCACTCTCTCTGGCTGGACGGGAACTTCTTCACCTCGCTCCCGGCAGCGTCGTTCAGGGAGCTCACCAACCTGGACTTCCTGAATCTGCAGAGCGGCCAGCTGACCACTCTTGACCTTCATGCTTTCAAAGGCCTTAGGTCGGTAGCGCACATTCACCTTGAGCGAAACCACATCCGGGCGCTACCAGGTACAATCTTCCAGAACACACCGAACCTTGCTTCACTCAATCTGCACAACAACCAGCTCACTCGCATTGAGGAAAGACTGTTTGCAGGGCTCTCGAATATGTGGCTTCTCAACATAGGGTGGAACTCGATAAGCGTCCTACCGGAGACCGTGTTCAGTGACCTGCATGGTCTACGAGAGCTGGTCCTCGCAGGAAACAGACTCGCTTACTTGCAGCCACAACTCTTTCAAAATCTTGTTGAGCTTAAAGAATTGGATCTGACTGGAAATTATCTCAAGGTCATCAAAGCTAATGTGTTTGTCAAACTCACTAAACTGCAAAAGCTTTACCTGGCCCAGAATCAGATTGCGACAGTGGTACCCAGAGCCTTCGTGGGCATGAAGTCACTCAGATGGTTGGACCTGACGAACAACAAACTGAGCTCTCTGCACGATGACACTTTCCTGAGCCTGCACAGCCTTCATGTGCTACGTCTGTCCAACAACTCTATCACCGGGATTAGACCCAGGACTTTCCGCGATCTGCAAAACTTAGAAGAACTACGACTCAGTCACAACAAGATTCGGGGTCTGGGGGAGAGGGTCTTCGAAGGGCTTGGTCATCTGGAGGTCCTGGAGCTAGAGCACAATCAAGTCCAGGAGGTGCAAGCGGGTAGTTTCACAGGCCTCTCTCATGCAGCTGTCATCAACCTGTCTGGAAGCTGCTTCCAGAGTCTGCCAGACCAGATGTTCAGAGGTCTGTCGAAGCTTCACAGCCTCCATCTGGACCGAGGATGCCTAACAAGGGTCACGACTCAAGCGTTCACTGGACTCTCTGGTTTACGAAGGCTGTTCTTGCAACACAACAACATCTCTGCGGTCGAGAATCAGAGCTTCGTGGAGCTGGTAGGTCTACAAGGACTGGACCTGAGTTACAACAAGCTGGAGGTTCTCAACCCTCAAACATTCTCAGACCTGAAGAACCTGGAGTACTTGCTGCTGTCCAACAATGACTGTCGAGAGTTTTTGCAGAACGGCACAACGCATCTACTCCCACGGCTGCGCTATCTGGACCTGAGAGCTAATGCCCTGACAAACCTGGTCCCTGATTTCTCAGACACTATGGAAAAACTGTTGCTGTCTGGAAACCGGTGGAGATGTGACTGCAGCGCCCTCCCGCTCAGAAACTACAGCTTGATAAACCCGCAGATCATACCTCGACGGGTGGAGACCCACGCAGAAGGCGAAGAGCCCGACACAACTATCACCATACACAACAACATCACATGCACCAGCCCACCACCTCTGGTTGGTCAAGATCTACGGGACGTGGACAGTGAACTCTTCCTAAGCTGCTGAGCAAACACATGTGAAGAGAGTCGGTAAATACAGAGAAAATGGCAAAACTCCCATCTATACAATATCAGGAGTATTAATTCATTCACTTTGATTTCAGCATTAAAAATCTTTGTGTTTCAGGTTCTTATTTCATATCAACTGTTAATGGATAAATTGTTGCCGTTTGACATCTTTAAAGAAAACTTTGCATGTTTCAAATGATACTTGGAGGTTGCTGAGAATTTTCCTTAAAGAAAAGACCAACCAACGTCTATGGAGTTGTGACAACTGTAAATGTGTAATTGTGCGATCATGTGGGAAATTGTCAACACTGCAGTAGAAAAAAGGGTAATTTGTTAAAACCAATCCACAACTAATACTTTGAGACAATTCAGATTTGATCAGTATTAGAGAGTATGATGCACTGTAAACACCAGTGTGGTGGAGATGAATGATGATGGATCTGTTTGAGATATTTAATAAAAAAGAAGATTCAAAAGTCCTGTGTTTTGATTTTTTTTCTTTGTAGTTGTATATATTTGATTGTTTTACTTACACAAAAAATATCAGCCTTACACTACAGTGTGATGGTGCTGACAATCTCAAATTCATGACACTGACACTAATAAAAAGGGAGTAAACCCCAAAAATGTTGGTTTTTTTTTTAAATGGAAAAATATCTGGAGGTCTGTTAAGTTCTTTAACTAAACAGGTCTATTACAACTAGCTGGACTACTAGACAAACAAGACTGTCACTATTGTTGAACCACAAGTATTTTTTATTTGACTTTACATGTGCTCACAAACTTGGCCTAACACATCCAACATACAACGTAAATGACAAAACCAAAACAAAAACATGGAAATACGGAGATTATCTTACCTGTCAATCAATAAGTGGAGATCTACGAGCTAAACTGCACAACAACTGGTGTCATCAGCGCACTAATCAAATTAAAATCTCCTTTTTACAAACTCCTGAGCTTCACCTCCCTCCAACATGTCCCAGACACAGCAGAAGTTGCGCGCAAACCGTTTGATCATGCGCAGAAGACTTTCATTTATTTGATGAATTAAGTAGTTACGACATTTCTGGCAGCACCTGAAGGCAACGCTGTTGACAAAGCGCACGTGAGTCAACCCGGAAGTTTTCTGTTGCTAGTGGTAACCGAGGAGGCGAAATGTTTAAACGGTAGCGATACGTTAAAGTTTGTTTTTGTTGCATACTCGCTGTTGTGCGGTGAGAAATGGATTTTAATTCAATTTTGGAGAAAATCAAACCACAATTACCGACCATCGACTTTGATTTTTCATCAGTAAGTTTCTGTTTTCTCTGTAAAAGTATCTAACGTCTGCTAACCGGCGAAATAAGGATAAATAACACTCTGTCCTCCTAATAATACAGCCTGAGACAGATGAGACTGACATATTTCAAAGTCCAGATGGTGTCTCCCTGGAGGTTCCCGAGGAGTTTGAGGTTAGTGAATTATACTTTAATAAATGATAATGTTACAAAACAAACAAACAAACAAACATGGTTGTTAATCATTGATGTGTGTGTGTGTGTGTGTGTGTGTATTTTCTCAATCAGGACCTGATGAAACCAGTGACAGACATAGAGGAGATGTGCAGAGAGCTTGAAGATGATGATGAAACTGTGGAGGACATCAGTACTGCAGCGTGCAGTGGTGGATTGGAGGTGTGTTGTGCTTGTTCGCAGCCACTGTCTTGGTTTGAGTGAAGCGCTGCAGAGACAGGACGCTCCAAATGTCTCTGTATTTTCTTTCATTACTAAAGGCAGGTGCTGGTGAGAGCAGTTCAGCAGTGATGAAGGATGGAGCTGGGCAGGATGCTTCTTTAAAACCAAATGTGGACAGCACAAAATCTAATGAGAGTTTCCCTCTTCTCTCATTGGCTGTGAGTTTAGAAAAGTATTCTGTGATGTGCTGTTTTTTAAAATATAAAATATAGTATCATTTGATTATGTGATTCTTACATTCAGAGGCTGGATCAGTGGGATTTGGATGCTGTTCTCCAAAAACTCAAAGAGGTTAAGCTGCCTCTGCGACGCTGTGTCTCAGTGGGAACACACACAGGTCAGCATTTATAACACTGTAGCTGTAGAGATCAATAAAGGATTTGTGAATAATTTACACTTTAAATATTTGTTTATAGATTACAATAAAAAACCGTCTGAGGGGGATTTAATGGAGAGACTCGCTGCTTGGTGTAAGAACCAGTCTGTGCCCGGGAAAGCTCCAGACTGCATCAGGTAAGTAACATATCACTGCTCATGTTTGGTGTCCAAAGATCAAATGAATGATCGTCTTTTACCATCAGACATGATAATGTGTGGAGGGAATCAGTGGAGAAGACGGCAGCAGAGTTTCAGCCGAGCCACCGGGAACGTCCCACTGTTTGTATTGACCTGCGTTGCCCCGATGCCTCAATGAAACCAGCCGTCCACAGCACTCACCGGGAAACACCGGCTGTGAAGAAACACAGAGTGCACACCGGATCACTGAAGGGGGGCAGGTAAATATATCTGACATCTGAAATATTTGTCCTGCTTGAGTTCCCTTTGGTTTTTATGTCACGCTGTCATTTCTCTGCTTCCAGGGAGGTGACTGGCAAGAGCATGTTGCTGCAAAGAATACAGGAGATGAAAAGAAATGGGAATAAATATGTGGATGAAAGAGAAATTATAGGGAAGCCACTTCAGCCTGTAGAGTCAGCATGTAGCCATGACTCACAGTCTTCACCTGCACAGTCCAGAAAAGCTAAGAAGGAAAGTCCACCCTCTGTACAGAAAAGTTCAAGACAGCAGAGGTTTGGTGAAGGTGTTAGTGTTCAGGAGAGATGGTTCAGTCAGCAGACATTTCAACATGAACATCAAAGAGTCCTGAAGCAACTGGAAAAACATCATCCAACCCGATCGGTGCATCTGAAGCAGCCAGCTGCAGAGAAGACTGATGTTCTCTATGAGTCTGTAAGAGCCACAACATTCACAGTTAATAAACACACAGTACATTTTCCCTCATTTATTCTAATTTGTTTTACAGGAAGCATCTCAGCTACAGTCCATCAGCACACTACCAACACATATTGAAAGCAAAAGGTGTGTGCTGCTCATTGTCAAACTCTCCAGTCCTGGTATAGTTGAAGTTATCTCCAACCAGAAAGTGGTTGGAGATAAAAGTCCTCGAACAAGAAAACATCTGTATCCTGCTGCAGCCAGGTCACACATCTACAACACCTTAGTGGCCTGGTTTCTGTGCTTGGTTAGTGAGCCATGGTTTCTCTCTCCTCATGGATGCCATAGTTTGTTAGGTCTTTCTGGAGCTGAGTTTATATTTCTGTTTTCAGGCCGGTCCAGATTCATGTCACCGTGAAGCTGGAGCCACCGTCCCGTTTTGGGTTGCTGGACTTCAGCAGCTGTGGACAGAGCATGGACTGGCTTTGCATGTTGTAGTTGTGGCTCGTCACTGTTACAAATCAAAGGTGAAGAAAACAACAACAAAAACTTGCTCTCCATCCACAACGTTGTTACATTGTCTAACACAGATGTTGTTCTCGTCTGTTTTAAAGATCGGAGACGTGGATGTCTGTGCATCCTTCTACAACCATGTCTGCAGCTTCCTGTCTGAGACCTCACTCGCTGTAATGGCCAGCTGGCTGCCTCAGCTCCACAACCTGCTAGATCAACAACCCTGTGCATCACCCATCCACCTGCCTCCATTCACTTTGAACTGTTACATCTCTGCCTGCTCCAGCACAGAGGTGGGACGCTACAGAAAATCTGCTTCACTGAGGATTTTGTGTTTTGTTTCCTGAGTTGGTTTCTCCTGCTTCGTCCTTCAGGTTCTCGGCAGGACATTTGGTGTCAGTCCTGGGTTTTACTGGCAGACTGTGGAAACTCCAGAGCATGTGTTCAAGGGGAGAGAGGCCGCACAAGAGCTGCACACCGAGGTGAGCACGTTGGTCTCTTTGCACTTTGACTGGAGTGAATCAGAGACACAGCAGCAGCTCAATGTTTGTTACTTTTCCTTTGATTTTGTCGCAGGTGTCACTCGTCCTCGGGTCCAGTGGCTTCTTTCAAGATCCTCTCATAGCACACTACACCCTCCATCTGGTCCTTGACTCCGGACTTGATGTGTGTGGTCTGCGGCTGCTTTATCCACCTCAAGGGCTGTTGAGTGAAAGTGTTGTTGGTACATAATTAATGCCATATGTTTGTTTTTTTTAATTACTCCTACACAAAACCCCGACTGCTTGTTTTCATGGACTAAAAATTCTCTTTGAAAACTCTCTTCTTCAGGTGGAGTCAGCCACAGAGGCGATGAGCCCCGCCAACCCGTCCTCGCCCTCGCTGTCCGAGGCCCTCACGCCCACTCGTTGCTGAAGGATTTAATTAGTTCCTTAGATCCTCTCCTACAGGGAAAGTCAGAGCAAACCTCCATCAACCCGCCGCTCGTCACCTCCCCTCCACCGCTCAGTCGAGTCCATCGTGAGCTGTGTTTGTGGTTTTCAGGAAGACTTCCCGGAGAAACTTCACAGAGTCCCAGCAAGCGTCTGAGCAGGTTCGCTGTCAAACACTGCAACCAGGAAACATGTGTGAACAGTCCTGTGAACGTCTTTGTAACCACCTGAATTTATTATTTTCAACATAATGAGATGGATTTGCGGCACCCTGGTAAAATGACCAATTTGACTGATATTTGAATGAAAAAAAAAAAATACTCCAACAGATATTTTCTTTAAATGTTGAAAAATGAATTTCAGATGCTCAGCCAGTACCTCACTCACAGCAGGAAAGGCTTTTTGCAGCCTTCCTGTTCCTGTTTCCATATTTTCAGCCACACATCCTCGCAGGTTACTTCTCCTTTTTTTTGCACGCACAGATTTTTCAAGAGCTCCCTGCTGATTATCACTGATGTTGAAATCAGGGAACTTTGAGCAGCCGTCCACAAGCTTCATTTTGAAGTACTCCTGATGTAGAGGCCGTATTATTGTAACTTCCTTGACTGAGTGCAGAACATTTAGACTCTGTCTGATGTTCAGCAGAATCACTTCTGTTCCCATCTCTTTTGATATGCAGGGTTTTTTTTAACAGTGTTTTTCTTGCTAATATTTTTCACTGACACTTTGAAAAACATGAATGTATTATTCACCCAGGCATGTAGAATAAAATTTGCATTATAATCAGTCCTTTTTTTTGCAGAGTTACATGTTTTGATGACAGCTTCAGAGAGTTTGATTTAAGCAGATCACCTGCTCTTCTGTGTGCTACAACTAAAGGTACAGTGATTCACACGTCAAACTGTCCCGGGGGGAACAGCTGGATTGTGTCCATGTTTAATTATTAACTTTCATCTTCCCTGTCCTGAGGGGAGCTGTTTGTTTGCAGCAAGGATGAATAAACGCTGCTAATCCCTCTCTCCCCCGGACAGCTGACTTACTCCTCGTGGTGTCGCCTGCTGTTCCTCCACGATGCTACGGCCGAGTGCTGACTGTGTGTGAACGCAGAGGCTTCAGTCTGAGGGGGCTGCAGAGGTTACAGCTTCACAGCAATGGAGCCGCTCTCCTGGGACTCAGCGACCGCCAGGTTCATCTACTGAGACAGTGGCTCAGAGGACAGAGTGTATACAGCAGGGGTCCCCAATCCTGGTCCTCGAGAGCCCCTATCCAGCATGTTTTAGATGTTTCCCTCTTCCATCACAACTGATTCAAATGACCTGCTCATCATCAAGCTCTGCAGAAGCCTGATAACGATCCTGATCATTTGAATCAGTTGTGATGAAAGAGGGAAACATCTAAAACATGCAGGATAGCAGCCCTCGAGGACCAGGATTGGGGACCCCTGGTATACAGTGTACCACACATACAGGACTCTGCAGTACTAAGTACTTTGTATATATCTTTGTAGACAGCTGTGTTCTGCAGCCCGTCCCCTGCTGACCAGCATCAGGAGCTTAAGCTGCCCTCTCACTGTCTGGTGCTGCTGCTGAGGAAGGAAAATGCGCTGCACCACAGTGCTGGTCTGCCATCAGGTCTCAGAGTCCACCTGAAGCTCTAACACCATCATTTCTCTCCAGCCATTATCAGAAATATGTGTGTGTGTGTGTGTGTGTGTGTAACCTTGTCTGATTTTCACTGTTTCAGCCCTGATGAGAGAACTGAAAGAGAAAAAGCTGGGTCACACCTGGTGTGAGGAGCCGAGTCTGTGTTTCCACACAGTGCTGTACAACAGAAACCTGTTCCACATCTTTGGTCAGCACCATATACACAGTAGATACGTTATACACACAGTAGATACACTATACACACAGTAGATACATTATATACACAGTAGATACATTATATACACAGTAGATACACTATACACACAGTAGATACATTATATACACAGTAGATACATTATATACACAGTAGATACATTATATACACAGTAGATACATTATATACACAGTAGATACACTATACACACAGTAGATACATTATATACACAGTAGATACATTATATACACAGTAGATACACTATACACACAGTAGATACACTATATACACAGTAGATACATTATATACACAGTAGATACATTATATACACAGTAGATACATTATATACACAGTAGATACACTATATACACAGTAGATACATTATATACACAGTAGATACACTATACACACAGTAGATACACTATATACACAGTAGATACACTATATACACAGTAGATACACTATACACACAGTAGATACATTATATACACAGTAGATACATTATATACACAGTAGATACACTATATACACAGTAGATACACTATATACACAGTAGATACATTATATACACAGTAGATACATTATATACACAGTAGATACACTATATACACAGTAGATACACTATATACACAGTAGATACATTATACACACAGTAGATACATTATACACACAGTAGATACACTATATACACAGTAGATACACTATACACACAGTAGATACACTATATACACAGTAGATACACTGAAGATTACACCTGCTGTTTGCTCTCTCTGTGTTTTACATCAGTTTTTTGGTTTGTTTTTAGTCAGGCTCATGTGGGTCCTGCCGGATCCGTCCAGAGTGATCCTGTGCCGTGAGAAGTTTTCATCCAGTTCAGATTTAAAGCAGGTGGTGATTCTGACCCTGTGTGGGAAGGACCTGAGCCCAGGCCTGCACCTCCTCCACAGAGCGCTGGCAGAAGGACCAGAAGGTGGGTGAAGTTTAACTTTGTTTCTGAGAGGCAGCAGTAAACAAACAAACTCCTGGTTGATTAGGATTTTTTTGAACTGATATTGTAGGTGATGGACACCACGCCGGGTTGGAGCTGCTCGGCCTGAAGAGGCTTCCCCAGCTGACTCGGTACCAGGCCCAGGAGCTGAGTCCTTACGAGGTGGGATCTCCGCTCTGCTCCAGCAGCGTGGACGCTCTGATGTCATCGCCCGCTCTGGTGTGCGCTCTGAGAGGATTTGACGCTTTTGCTTCACTGAGGAAACTTCTACCACACAACTACCCTCACAGCCTGACTGTCCTGATGTCGTCCACGCCTGAAGTGGCCTTCAGACAAGCCTCTCTCTTCTTCTTCGACCGTGAAATGAATCCTGGTAAGAACGTGCAGATCACAAATAAAACCTTGTGTTGATCAGATAGCGGTGATGTCAGCGATGACCACTTCCTTTTCAGATACACAGCTGCTGACTGTGTGCCTCCTCAAACCAAGAGTCTGGAATCACAGTGTGGCTGAAATCCTCAGCAGACTCCAGCAGAGCGGCCTGACGCTGGTGGGCCTCCGGGTGGTGACCCTGGACCAAAGTGATGTTACTTCCCTCCTCCCTTCAGAAGGTGTGAAGCACCTGAACCCTGGCTCCTCGCTGGCGCTCTGCCTGCAGGGAGAGGACGCTGTGAAGAGGCTGCTGGACGTGTTGAGTCTGGAGGATCCATCCCTGTGGACGACCTGCTACGGTACGACCTAGTTAGAGCCTCTGTGAACTGTGGAGCACCACACATCCAGAAACAGGATTAAAATGTCAGTGTAACTGTTACAGGATCAGGAAGTGATCAGCAGGCAGTAAAGGATGTGAAGAGGCTTTTTCCAGAAGGACTCAGCTGCACAGCCACACAGGAGCAGGTATGTGCTGCTCACAGGATCGTGGGCGACAAGATTTCAAAGTTGCACTATTTTGAGAACTTGATAAAAGTTTCTTTCTTTCTTGTTATTTTTTTTTTTTAGACTCTCAGCTTGTGCTCAGACCCTTCAGCCTCTGTGGAGCGTGAACAGAGCTGCACACTGACCTGTGTGACCCACCAACGTCTGTCAGGTTCTGTGGTGTCGGGAACAAATGGTGGTGTGGATCTCTGCTGGTTTTAGTCTCGAGCAGTTATTAGATGTATTTTGAAACAACATTGTGATGTACTCATAATCCCAGGAATGTACATCCTCCCAAATACTCTCATTACTTTACTCTTTTTTGTAATGTTAAAGCATATTTTCAGCAAGATGTGTCCCTTTAAATTACTCAATCATTTATTTGGTTTCAGCAGCTGGTGTTCGGTAAGGATGTTGAAATACGAGTCAGTTCCAGACGACCTTTGTAAACCGCTCACAAAACAAATGTTCTGTTTTGCTTGTTTATTTCCAGCAGACGCCCAGAAACAAACAGGCCTCTGGCAGACAACCTGTCTGCTGATACCCTTAAATGCTCCACCACACAGCCAAATGTCTTCCCAGTGGGAGCTGGTGGAGCAGCTGCTGAGGTCAGGCTGCCATCTGGTGGCAGGGAGGATGAGCGCGCTGGACGTCGCCGAGACGCTGTCATCAAGCGGAGGAGAGGAGGTGAGGAGGAGGAGGGGCGAGGCTTTAAACATCCACAGCTTCCTTTCACACAGACAATGCAATCAGGTGTCGATTGTCTCTCGCCTCTTTTAAAGGAGGCTCATTTGTCCCCGGCCCCGTGTCTCATCACGGCCCTCGAGGTGAAAAGATCGTGACCGACTTCAGCTTGACCCTTGAAAGGTATGAAGAAAATCAAAGGCCATGTGTGGAGAATTTTTATATATTAATAACTTTTCCTTTTTTCACTGTGGCAGAAGCAGAGGTCAGACCTAGAACAAGTGGAGAAATGATTATCTACCCAGAACCTGAGGAAGAGGTAAAAGAAAAAACCTGTGAAATAATAATTCAGCTTTTCTTCATCTCTGACGGTGTCTTCAGCCTCCTAATGAAAACCAAGCAGGTGTGATGCTGTGAAGATGAACTGTATCACTCAGTGTTACATTAATGATGCTCTCTCCTCCAGGCCAAGCAGCTGACTTTCTACCTTCTTGATGCTTCTGTGATACCACGGTGCCATAAAGCTTCATATACAGGCACATTTTTCAGATTAATCAACTGTTGTTTTATGTGTTCTCCAAAAATAATTCTTTAGATGATTATTCAAGTGATTAAATAAAAATGTTTTCTCAAAATAACCAGAAATCCAATTGTGAATGTCGTGTTTGAGACAAAAAGTATTCACACATTTCAGATGAAAAATTATTTTAATTCTCAAGATGATAAAAATAATTTTGTGAACTCTGTAAACCATTGCATAACTGTAGTGTAACAATTTAACAAGTGTTAACAAACTAGTAATACACTACAGTAAATATGCGGTACACAATCCTCAATGTAGAAAAGAAACATCTAGAATTCTAAGACTTGCACCTGTTTTTGTGTTCACAACACAAAAATATCAATATACCAACAGAATAGTTTCTACAATTATCAGTATAGAATTTCCTACATATCCATACAGCTTGTCACAAAATAAGGGACATATTTTTAATCTATAAATAATGTCTAAACCCACGGACGTTAAGCAAATAAATCCATGAAATGCAGTTTCCTCAGATTGAACATTCTCTTCAAATCACTGTTTGACCCTGAGAAAAATACATTTCTGTCCTTAGATTTTCTCGTTAAGCTGACAAATAGAAACTTGAAAACTTGCATTTGTTTTAGTTCTAATAAATTTTATTGAATAGCAGTTCACAACTAGATGCTACATCATAATCAATTAACTGCGCTCCATTATATCCAGTGACCTATTCATTGAAGATCTAATTTAGAACAATACATTCAATATTTCAGGGCTTCAATGTTAAAATAACATTTCTACTGAAATTTTTCTAACGCACATGGACCGGCTGGTTCCACATTCAGATTATTTACCTCTGACTTTGTACGAGTAGTTTTACTTAATTTGAACAGCTCCATACATCATATACATTTACAAGATTGCATAAATCATCTGGCTCCATTTTCATAATGTTAAAAACAAAGAAGACACAACAACTAACAATAATGCAAAATAGATTAAACTATTCCAATGCAGAGCATAATGATACATCTATTACAGTTCATTTACAAGATTCTTCCTATTTGGTGCTTTTCCTTACAAACACTTGGGTATTTGGTGCCAAATGACTAATTGAGATCAGAGTTGTGTTTTCAGTGGTTAGGTATTGCTGTGTTGTTTTTTTTTTATTGTATGGCAAATACAGACTGAGAGAGATGATTATCACTTTATTGTGACCTTTGCTTCATCGTATCAAACAGGTGAAGCAGGTGGTGTTAGATTTTCCCGTTGGGCTTACATCATGGTCCACAAAAATATTGTAAGGCACTGAAATTTTGATTCGAATTAAACATTTTGTCTCTTTGATCAATCCACATTTTGTAATTCTTCAAAGGCACAGATGTACTTGTAATTGGTCCTTTAAGAGATAAAATTGAACAAATCTGAAGAAATGTACAGAAACGTAAGCTGTGCTCACCGAGGGAACGTTGATTTTTCTTTTCTTATTATTTTTTTCTTAAGAAAACTTGAATTGGGGAGGGCCAGTAAGAAATTTAACATGTGTCTGTATCTGCCATCGATGCTTCACAATCATCATCTGTCCTGTGATAACACAAACTCATTTGGACCACGGCTTGAAGAAACAGAAAACAGAGTCCGATAAAAAGCACCGTACAGTCACTGCAGGCTCATCAGAACAGGAGAGGATGCAAACCTAACAATTTCCAAACCGATTATGTCGTTCAGCAAAATCAACAAACAATTTACTTCAAAACAGTACTGTGGTAAAGTTAATATGGCCACTTCAGAAGCACAAATGTCGTTCACCTTTGACATTCCTTCACTGGAGACAACAATTAAACCGACACTGAATCCTCGCTTAAGGTCAGCATGTGCGAGCCAGTATTGCACAATCTGCCATAAACGCCAATGTATACTTAACACAAAATCAAATGTACAAATACACATTTTGTAAGGATCTGACCCATGCATTTTTGATCAACTGTATCAACTCACTATCACTAACTTAAGATAGAAAAAGATGCCATTAATTACTGTTAATGAACATTATCTATTTAAGGTACTAGGTGATTTACTTTTTTTTTTTTTTTTACTTTTTTTTTTTTCCAAATCGATTTCTTACTGAAGTAAAACAAATGATGAAATGTAGTAGAAAAGAAATAACAACAATACAGGTCTTTGGTAAAACTGCAAAAAAATGGGCCTAAGTCCATTAATGTTGTAAGAAAAAGCCATTGGCATAGTCCTGCTGCTGACTCACGTCCGACTGAATGAAACGTTAAAGCAAAAATCCATCCAGAAACAGAATCCCTGTGGCTCTCGATGCTGGACTTTGTCTCAGGGTCGGGAGGATGACCTCTGACCTCTGACCTCTGACTACAGGCCGATTTGTCCCATACTTCTTTGAATTCTGTTCAAGGGTAAATTTTCCCTTCATATTTGGACAGCTACTTGAACACCACTTTGGTTCACGTTTTCGATTTTCACACTCGACATCATTAATTTATCGTTGGCTTCACAGGTGAAATCAACTCAGGGACCCTGTGAATTAGCTGCACCGTACACTGCTCACCAGCGC
>OOFC01049672.1:22932-34101 GCA_900323345.1 Pseudochromis fuscus
GAGGGGCAGTCTACAGTAGTACAGGCCCATGACATCATTCTAAGTGATTTACAAAAGTACTGAAACTCAAATGGATTTACAAATGAATCATTTGATCAAAAAAGTCAAGTTAGATGCAGTAGACAGATTATTTCATAGCTTCTGAAATCTGAGCTGTGGATGCACAACAACATTCAAACATCTAAATGTATAACAAGAAACTACATTAATACCTTTTCCAGTAGCAGCGAAGCTTGCAGAAGTTATTAAGCCTTAACTACACTAAAATAAGTCAATACAAATATTCTGGCAGTGAGACACAGTGCGAACTTTTTTTTTCTATTTTTTTGTAGCTGGTTAATATATTGCATAACATGCAATACCAGAAGTGTTTAGCCTGCCTGTTTATGCTGTAATATAATCATGAAAATGCTAAAATACCACAACCTCTCTCCAGAATTTTCCTCTGAGTTGCTTAATTGTCATCGGTGTGAATGTAAACAACGCATTTTCCCATATTCATAAGTAGCAAAAAGTGTACCTGGAGATACATGAGTTTCTACTGACTTTAAAGCAAGAATAAAAAGTTGTTTTCTTGAACACAGTAGAAGGTCATTTCAATTAGAGGAATCTAAGCACTACGCAAAATCCAACCTACACGGTGACTACCGACTTCTTCATTCACTGCAGGATTAGTACAAGAAAACTAACTGAAGTGTTTAAAAAGCATCTCGCATGTTGCTATACAAATGTCCTCCTATGTTTGCATACTCCCAAATTGAAAAACCTAATTTCAAAAGACTGAAGCTGCACCAAAAGAGCACCACAACCGAGGGATGGGTGGGCGGCGGGGCGGGGGGGAGGTTGGTTTCTAGCGGTGATGTCAGGACACAGGCACCGACAATCTTCAATTATCTTCTGCAGAAATACTTAATGGGATTTGGCCAAATACACTGGCATATACTCCTATATACACATATAGTCATACACATGTCGACGCTTCTGCAAAGTTAAATACACATTTCTGCAGAAACCTGTGCACAAGCTTCAACTACTTGTGTTCGCTCTGACATTTCTACACATAACCTTTTCAACTAAGGCAAGGCACTTTAGAGTTAGAGGCCGATATGTTCTAGACAAGGTCAAGAGGCTAGATTCCTACTAAAAAACAAAAAAAAAAAAAATCACCATTTCAGGCTTATAGCAAATACAATACATGCTTCTCTAATGGATAGGCTATATAAACTTTTCTACAAAACCAAACTAACTGATTGAAGAACAGCCTTAACATGTAGCATGTGCCTTACTGATATTACAGCTGCTGGTTATGCCTAAAACGCAGTTTAAATTTGCACTTATTTGATTGAAATTTTATAAATCTAACTATGAAAGTAGAAACTATTGAGTACTTTTTCTATGAAATATTAATATGTAGAACCATGCCATGATTTAACAATAGGAACCATGAAATATTCAAATTATGTTTCACAGTACACACAAAAGCTTCAGACATTAGCTTATGTAGAAAAAATGTATAAATCTAAAAAAAAAAAAAAAAAAGACACAACAGAATACCTACAAAGCAGCTTAAAGCAAATTTCTAATATACCCTTTAATAAAGTCCCAGGTCAACAAAGTGCTTTTAAAAAGAAATCAAACTTCTTCAGAAAGTTGGTCAAAGTAATGATGCTTGACTGGTGGAGTTTATCTGTGGGGTTTAGAAAACTGTGGCTTTATTTAAAGAGGAACACTTTGTTTCCTGGGTTGATTTCAGACTGAGACGTGTCCTCGCTCCCGAACACCGAGCTTCGTCTGGACGCTGCTTTCTGCTACAGGAGGTTTTAAACCACCCACTTCACACACGTCGCTTCAGAAGCTCAGAGACGTTTCAGTTTGTTTCCTCTGAACTGCAGATTAATTCAAACAAATCCTCCTGAATCCAGTCACATTCAGGTGCTTTGTCTGAGTCACTCCCAATAGATTTTTTTGGATTTAGCCGCATTCCTCTTTAATTAAAGAAAAATCTTTTTGCCCATTTTATGTTTAACATCACAGGATAATTCTGTGATGTTTCCTCACATCTGAGACGAACTGATTCATCCAGGTGCTGAACTCTGACGTATCCATAAAATAATGAAGAGTTTCCCACTAAAAACTTTGAATATCTCTAAAGATTTGTGTTGTTGTAGGATTGAAACACCTTCAAATGGGTCAACTTCAAACTTCATCAACTGCAAAGGGTCAGAAAAACTACCTCACACTCACTAATGTCCATGTGCTCTGATCTTCTAACCAAGTGTACTGTTTAATTTTAGATTCACTGTAAGTTGGCTGGTGACACATAATTGCATTTTTTGGGGACTGCATTTTGTAAATAACCAAACATCTACTTATAAAAACTCTAAACATAACGTATATACAAAGTATCTGACTCAAGGTAATTTAATATTCTACTTTTAGTGCATGGCTTTTCATGATGTCTGTAATGTCGACATAAAATGAGCAAAAAACTACAACGTTTGAATCCCCTGTACGCACTAAGATTCATAATACTATTTGTTTTCTCAGTCAAACATCATTTGATCCTAAAGTCATTTCATCGCTATACAAAACAGACATTGCTGTTTAGAAAATGTAATATCTATTAGTAGTTTTTCAAAGGGCTAATCTTTAAATAGTACCTGGAGTATTTGTACATCACCACTTGAGTATTTTTGTTCTACAGTAGGGACATTCTGTTTTACTAGGTGCACAGTTCTCACATAGTACGTAATGTTGGCAAGGCTGCAGAACAATGCAACGATCATGCTTTTGGCAAACTATACATTTCTTTGACTGAAGCTGATATATTACCTGTTGGGGGAAGAAAAGAGCGAATATCAGCTGCAACTTAGGAGCACACAGTTCATGCAGACTTTTCAAATGAGCATGCTTGAAGACAAACATGGATCTGAACAATAGTCTGAGAAACTGTTTTAGAGCTAATGCAGATGCTACAAATGAAATGCTGTGTGTGATCTGGGCTTTCTTACCCCATCTATAAGGTCTAGGTCATTACGCAGCTGACTCTGGATGGAGTGGAGCTTTGACAAGGGGAGCTGCTCCAGCTCTCCATAGCTACGTAGAAGAGGTGTACCAGGGGTGCGACAAAGCACATCAAAGTCCCCCTGGAGCTCTTTCAGCTTGCGCTCTGTTTCTTCCCATTTCTGTTCTGCCAGCTGCCGCTCCGCCTCGGCCGTCTTCGCCTGCTCCTTCGCTTCGTGAGCGTCTTTCTGACACGCTTCGCAAGCCTGGAGCAAAGGGTGGAGGCGACGTGGTTAAAATGTTACCGATGAACAGTGTGGCGAAAGGCGGCGAGTGAGAACACTGACCTGTTTGACCTGATGCCAGGCCTCCTCCCACTGCTTGATCTTCCTCTTGGCCTCGTCCAGCTCTCTGAACAGTCGGGCCAGATCAGCGCTGCTGGTTGTGGAGGTGAGGCTGCTGAAAACTGGAGATGGACTCGGGGAAAAGCTGCCACTGACAAAGTCCCAAATGTTGCTGGCTCCTCCGTTCAGACCTGGAGGAGGGATGGGTTCAAATGAAACACAAACTGGAGATTTTTCTAAATTGTAACTTCACTTGCAACCATCTGATCATTTCAAATGTTTCATAATAATAATAATAAACCACATGATGAACTAGATCAAACAGTTAAGTAACAGCCGGTTGATACTCAGTAACTTGGGCCGGAGTCAGCTTACCCAGAGAGTTCTGGGAGGAGGAGGTGGGTGTTCCCAGGAGGCCGTGTTCTTGCTTGGCTAACATGTTGGAAGGTGGATTTTGCTGCGATATCGTCCCCGACAGCAGGGACTGAGACAGAGACTGGGACAGGGAGCTGAGCGGCGAGGTGGAGAGCGATGACGAGGAATTAAAAGAGGACGAGCGCGCCAGCGAGCCGGGAATGTTAACTGGAGCAGATCCACCGAGCACCCTTTGACCTGAGGGACACAGCACATGTTGATTTGAAAACATGACGAGACCTTTAGAGACACATCTGCACAAGGACGACGAGGCCTCCCTTACTTGCCAGTCCCACAGTGTTATCCTGCTCCTCCAACTCCTTATCAAGAGATGCAACGTTGATGTCACTGAAGTTGAGGTCCAGTGCAGATCCTGGTGGGAAGCAAAATGAACCTGAGTGACATCTGACAGCAACACACCGAGCGGCGGCGGTCACATCAGCTGCTTCCTGTGGTGCGTTCACTTACCGATGACAGACTCCACGGTGTTGCTCCCGGGGTAGAAAGGGGTGGCTTTTGCATTCATTGTTGATAAGGTGGTGGGTGAAGAACTATCTGAGCCGATGCTGGAGGCCAAGCTGGATGTTATACTGGAGGTAAAGCTTGATGCCAAAGGGTTCACTGCAGAGAATACAGTATTTTGTGTCTGAAAGGGAAGCAAAGGACCACGTTTAATTTCCAGTTTCATGAGTTTTCTCCTGAAATGAAGATGGGGAGCAACTCATTCAAACACAAACCTGTTTTTCTTGGTCCATCAACTTTTGATCCACCTGCCCCTTGTTCTTTATCTACAAACGAGCAATAACAGAGGATTTCAGTGACACACCTTTCACATCCAAACAGCTACGACTAAATAAAAGCAGTTTTTAATGCTACTCTTCCTGCAGACTGAGCTAAATGTGACATCAGACTCTGCAGCAGCATTAAACTCCTGCTCATTTCTACTTGTGATGATTTATATCGCAGCAGCTATCAGCGTGTGTGAGCGGGTCATGTGACTTGGCTCCGCCTGTAGCTCTAGGATCATGAATGAGATCGTCACATTTTACTGCGAGTGGTTGGCATTGTTCTGCAATTACAACATCAGAAAGTAGTTTAATCAACCTGAGGGGAATTCCTCGTGTGGAAATACAACCACTGTGAAAATACCTATACTCTTGAATAAAGATACTGCAACACTAGTTACAAATGTCTCCAATTGTTCAGAAAACTACTTGATACTTTGTAGTTTCTTGTTTTTTCACAAGATTTTATAACATCATCTTCAAACGACATGAAATTCAGTGGAAAATGGCTCAAAGTGATTCAAATTAAAATGACATGGTAAATAATAAATGACAGACAAATCATAAATAAATGACAGTGATGCATTAACTGTACAGCCCTTTGTGTTGGACTCGTCCTAAAGCTGAAGAGAGCAGTCTGTGTACCTGATCCTCACGTTCAAAGCCCGGAGCTTTGGGATAGTTAGACGTCAGAGATGAGACACTGGATGTGGTGGACTCTGAACATAAACTACTATTAGTTAAGGATTTGGGCCTGCTGATGGATCCCACTGGGGATAACAAACTGTCGCTTCCTGAGCTTGGAGTTACAGTCGAGCTATTTGAACATGAAACCTGAGGAAGAGAAGTGCAGATGGTCTTAATAAAATGATGATTGAAAAGTAACAACAAAAGCAACAGAAGCATGATACAGAGTGGACTGTGAAGGTGATGACATCTCTGCAGACTGAACAGTAACTTCTCTTCCTAAATATTGTTTTAATAAATACTTTCCTCTTCAAACACAGTCATGAAATGATGGACTGTTAACAGAATGGATGAAACATGAAGTCACACATTAGTTTGTGGACTCACACTTTGAAGTCAGTATCTCCTCAGTGATACCTGTCAATCAGACTAGCCCCGCCCCTGACTCCTCCCACCAGAGAAGAAGAATTAACTTAATATAATGACATCAGAATGACTTGTGGAAAAATACACTGAATATTTCAGGATTTAACTCAATTGGAGTCATAGTTTTTTGGAGCCAGCATCTAGTGGCCGTTGGGAGTATTGCACTTTTTTTGCACTTCTGCATCATCCTCATGTTTGTGACCTGGTTGTTTCATCCATTTCTATAAACAGCCTATGAATGAAATGTAAAAAAAAAACTAAGAGAAAACAGTAATAATGAGAAATAAATGTATTTAAAAAAGTGAGAGGATGTTAACCACTTATTAAATAAATTGTGAATTTGACTACTCTAGAAATCCAACACACTGTGGACTGAGGACTGGAGGAAACCTACACTTCCTACTTGTCCGTTGCTACTGGCTGCGCTGGTGGTGGAGTTTCCTCCACTGTTCCACTCAGTGACTGGACACTCTGAATACTGCTGAGAGCCCAGCTGGGACTGGGAGCTCGACTGGATCGCTGTCAGCAACGAGCTCATGGTCTCTTCTGTAGAGGGAATTCCTGAAAGGTTTCAGATTAATATTAAATGTTCATGTCGTGTGGAAACAAACGTCAAACATTCAGTAACAGTGAGATTCTCTGCGACTATTTCTAAACCAATCAAACGGTGCAAAGGCAGAAAATAAGTTGTTATAAGTGTATTTCTGAAAACCCAAAGACGATATCTGATCATTTCACTCTGTGGTACTGAGGCAAACCTTCACTTACTTTCTACATGTGCAAATGCACAAAAGGGTCCTCTGGGACAGTATCCAGTTTGTCGCATGTCATTGCATTTGGTAGATTTGTAGATCTGGAAGGAAAAAACAAATCACATGAGATGTAAATATGTTTTACAGCTACAGTGTTACATCCATGAAGCCACAATGTCACCTACAAACCAGGTGTTTCATCCTGGAGTTATGTATTTGTATGTATTACATGTGCATCAGCTGAGTCATGTAATCAAATAAATAATCACTTGGAATTTCAATTTTATAAACAGGAAAATATGATTGATCAGTAAAGTTTCAGGAGGTTTAAACTTTATTTCCAATGTATTTCCAAAGACTTTACTTTTTATGTTTTTACTATAATCAGTATTATAATAAATTCACTCACCTCTGGGTGAAACTGCTGCTCAGTGCGAGAATGACAATACTGGCAACTGTCTCCACTGTCACACTTTGACGGCTCCCCCCACTCATCACCATGTTTCACATTAGGACACGGAGTTGACCTGCAGCCACACAGTCTTTGTAAATCTGCAGTTACACATGTTAACATCTCATCTCACACTCAATCCAAACTCACCTGTACTTGAACTTTCGAGGATTTCTCCTTCGATCTCGACTGTTGTGGTAGTGGGGGCAGGCGTAGCCCTGTCTGCATAGTCTTGGGGGCTTAGTACACTGATCTGTTTTATAATTGGCTAAAACAAAGTTGGTATCTGCAAAAAAAATATAAATCATCAAGTATTAATATCATCTTTCTTTCATTTTGCTGAAAAACTACAAATATTTTTTAGCCTTGAATGAGACCATCGGTGTTGAAGTGCGGGATACTTACCTTGCCACCGGGGGTCTTCTGTCAGAGTTTTCTCAATCATAGCTTGGCTGGCTAGTACACCAGGCTGCAAATCAGGAATCCCCTCCCCAGAGCCCAGCTGTCCATTTTGGAGGGCCTCTTGTGCTTGGATCTCTCTGTGTGAAAAAATTAAATTAACTATATTAATTCCTTGTTATTCAAACAGCACAAAAAGAGACACTTTTAAACTCTGGATGCTTCAAAATGGATCTCTCTCTCTGGTCTTTTCCATATAACAATTATAATTAATGTGTCTATCAAACTGTATTTGTCAAATTTAAGTCTCAAAATACTCTTGAGAAATTTAAAATCTCTTTAAGATGTATTAACATTAGTCAACATGTGGAATATTAATGTAATAACTCCTTAGTTTAAAGTATCTGTATCAGCTCATTCATTCTTTACACTCAGTAAAACTGGTTCATCTAGTATTAGGTTGTTTTTTTCTTTTAATGCATTGAGCCGATCCCTAAAAACCACAGCACAACCCAAACAATGAATCCAAACCCACAGAGAGCAGCTCCTCTGTCTCACCGGGGTTTAAATTCACGTCTAAATCGGTCGATTTGTTCGTTGCCGTGTGAGGCTTTGAGTGAAAAGTTTGGCAGGGATACGAGAGGCCACTATTTGCTTTGTAAGTCACCTGATATCATAGACTGGAGGTCGGAGATCATGTGGCCCGTGAGCAAACGCACAGTGGAGGCCATTCTTCACACAATGCCCTCGAGCGTCTGTCTCATGGATACAAGTGCCAGTCTTGTAATATCGTAGATGGTACTTGCGCTCTGTGTCACCAGTGGTCCGGTGCAAATAAGGACAGCTGAGGAAACGATGACACAACATGAAGAAAATCTCATCAGTTCACCCAAAGAAAACATCTGAATTCTAGATATTTTGTAGAGTGCAACAGACAAGCACTGCAGTGATATTTAAAACATGCTCCACACAATTCATTATAGAGGGGAATAGATATTTAATAAAAAGGAGGAGGAGGAGGAGGATTTCTTATAGACCAAATTCAGAAATAACGACGCACTGTGAGAGCAGGGCTGACACACCAGCAATGCCTCAAGAAATGTACGGCCAATAAGCCTCTTGAATAAACCAAATTTTCCTTTCTTGAGTAGCAACAGTTGCTATAGCAACACATAAGGTCATACAAAAATAGCATCCATTAGCAGAGGAGGAATTGTAAGGATTGCAGTTGTTCGTTTTCCATTAGAGTAATCATTTTATTTATTTTTCTATTTCCATGCAGCAATCATTTTTAATTCCCTATCACACAGAGAGGCTGCAGTCTTTACACACTACCTGCTGCAAATTAAATGGGAAGGACTTTGGCACCTTTTGTTTTTGAGAAATCCTCTTATCTCGTTTCTGTGCCACCACACAGTCGATACTTCAATGCTCACCTCTTTCAAAATTCATAGGGTTCAACAAAATCTTTAGAAAATGTTTCAGACACTGAGCCAATCACAGAGCCATTAGCTGGAAATAAAAGCAGCAGCAGTAAATGTGACGCTGGAGAGCAGAGCCAGCCTGTCAAGTGGCCAATTATGTTATCAGGGTGAGTTCAATCAGAAATGTCACACACTACATGCAAATGCAGCAACAAGCAGTTGTTGTTTCACTGCTGCATCCGCTACAAGCTGCCAACATCTATGTCAACATGGCACTTCAGAGAGGGGAGCGAAGTTATGGTTATTGCTCACCAAGCAGCTTCTAATCAAATCTGATTTTACAAAGTAATTAAATGTGTTGCTCATCATAATAGTCACACATCACACTCACAACCTTGATATAAAACACACACACATACACACACAGTACTTTCTTTGGATCCGTTATAAATAAACAGCCTCTTTTACGGCACAACTGTTCAATCCGGGCCCTGCTGGGCTGATGTGCACAGAAAGTATTAAAGAGAAAGCTTGATTAACCTTCACACTTCTGCTGTCACAGGAAGCTGCTGAAATTCCTCAGAACGTACAAACACATTAAAAATAAATAAGTGTGTTTGTGGAGAACTTGCACATCCTCCACATTGTTCTGCAGCTGCCACAGAAAGCTTCTCAGACTGTTTAAATACAATAAAACCACATGTGCAGAGAGGCTGTTGATCATACACACTTGTGTTTATCACTAAACTGTTGCCACAGAAACCTGATAAAAATAGGAAAAAACATCCAAATCTATACAAATGCAGAAAAAAATAAGAAAACAGGCTTTCAGGTCAAACTAAATGTTCCTGCTGATGAAGAAAACCAGCACATCCTCCACTGTCCTATTGTTTCCAGTCCATAGGGTCCTACAACATCACCATATCCACATCCACACCTCCTTTGGTTATCATCTACCTACCAGAAACATTTAGATTCACTGCCTTTGCCCAGATATTAAACCTCCAAACCAACCATACCCTGGCATCTGCCCACTACTCTCTTGACCCTACTTACATATTGCCCCCACCTCACCATGTGATATTCATTGTCTCCATCTTTTGGTCTCCCCCAGACCCACTCTCTGTGCCCATCGTACACCAGTAAACAATAAAAAAACCCTTTGGATGAAGCCTTTGAGTGAATTTCTTCAACAGTTAGATGAAAAAGAAATTTAAAAAGTCACAATATTTAGTAGTAAAGTGCATCCTCCTGTCTCATACCAGTCATTCAAGGGCACAACACTTTCCTTCATTCACTATTTGTTGCATGAAGCTACAATGGTCCCAAACATCTGTCCACAGCTGCACCACTGACTGACACGGGGACTTACTCATCTCCATCGGGGCAGATGCCTGTGGTCTCGTCGTATTTGGTGCAGTACACGTCGGGGCTGTAGTTAAACGTCCCGTCTCTCCTCCTGATGGGTCGCCTGCGTCGCTGGTTGAGAAAATGCCAATGAAAGCACGTAAAGGGTCTGTGCTGCGTACACTTGTGCTGGAGGAACAAGGGGCACTGCTCTGTCCTGAACTCCTTCAAGTATCTGAAACAACAAAAATAAACAAGAAGGCGGCGTTAGGTTTCAGCTTTTAACCGTCCATCTACTAACAAGTGGACCCAGAGCAAAGAAAAAGTTTAGTGTTGCAGCCTGAGCACCATACACTGTATTTTGGGTCACTAACGTTAGCTCGCTATTCTGGACGCACGCTACGCACGTTTTCTGACGTAACGCTGCTTCGACGATCCTGTGCGTACGTCTATAAATGTGCGTAGCAAGAGGGGAACTCAAAATAAGGCCGAGCTATTTACAAGCAGACTGGTTAGCGAGTTCCTGGCTAATGGTTTTTAGCAGCGCGAGTTGACGGTGGAATATCCCGAAGATTACCCAAAAACCGTTCATCAACTCCGGGAAACAAGCGCAAACGACTCCGACGACGACTGGTTGACCGTTGAAGTGAAATATTGCGTCCGAGTTTCCTGCGTTAGCGCTGCTGTCGTTAGCGTGCAGTCGCTGTTTGCTATGTAACGTTAGGCAGTCACAAAGCCAGGAAAAGCTCCATGTTTTTAACGCACACACACGAGAGTTGAGGAATGCTGCAAATGCAAACGCGCAAAAGGTGCGCGCGCAAACAGCAGTTTTTCATCCACGAGCGATTAGTTGTTTCTCTGCAGCAGCTTTTACTCACGTATAGTGGGTAGGTTTCTCGGTTTGAGGAGACGCATTGGCCGCCGTTTTCGAAACCGACGGCATTTTCAGTCAAAACAATGAATTGCGCATGCGCTCGGATCTGTTGCATGCACGTCCGCCTGCACGCAAGCGCAAACACGAGAGGCGGCTGCAGGGGGCGCTGCGGGAGTCACACCGTGACACACTTACCACTGTTACAGTCTTCTGGATCTGTGATATGTGTTTTTATCATTATAATTATCAGATATTTATTTTTT
>OOFC01049673.1:0-19466 GCA_900323345.1 Pseudochromis fuscus
ATTCAACAGTTTCATGTGGTCCACTCTGACCGGGTCTGATGTGACGAGGCTAAATGTATCGGCGGCACGGAGCTTGCTAGCTTGTAAAAAGCTAACGGGCTTTGTACCGCCGATACATGAGCCACACCGGTGTTTAAGTTCAAAGCGTCGGGAAAAAGTAGCAGCTTATAGTCCGGAAAATACGGTAAATAATTGGAGACTTTGTAATTAATTAATCTCGATTAATCGCATTTTAAACACATAACATTATTTGCCACTATAGACACAGACATGAATATTATAAACTCAAGCTCTTCTAATGTCTGGAAAAATGCATTTAATTGCATTTCAATTGAAAACAGTAGAAAAATAAATAGAAAATATCCCTGACCAAAACTGAACAGATGAAACATTAAAGTGTCATTTTAAGTACTTTACAGACTTTATTCAGAACAGTCTTAACTTTAAATGGAAGAAAAATAAAAAATCAACATAAAGTGCAATTTCTACTTCTTTCTTCTTCTGATAAAACAACCAGAAATATAAATGACTCATTTGTCTGGCTTAAATTGCACTTTCATCAGATTCCTCCATGTTGGTGGCCATTAGCTCTGACGTGTGCATCAGTGTAATTGTGTACCAGGAAATCGTGCACCCCATTGTTTGAAAGGCAAACTGCCATTAAATGCGTAATTATTATTTTTTTTATTGTGTTCATTTTTTTTTGTAATAAATTAATTGTAATTAATGCGTTAAGTCCCACCCCTGATTAAAAGTTTATCTTCCGTGGATGTGGGCAGGAATACTGACTGAAGGACAAGAGTTAACAGACTCTGGCAAAAGTTTGTTCAATAAAGATTTGGATGATTCATTCTGCACAAGGAGCAGAGAAGGTGACTGGGGTTAGTTTGACAAGTTGACTGATGTCAAACGACTCTGACATTACAGTGGTTTATGAGTTTGAAGAAAGAAAAAAAATAAGTGTTCACTGTTTAGAGCATTTGAGCTGGTGGGAGGTCACATGGGGGGAGGTGCTGAGGCAGAGGCTGGCAGGTGGTGGAGAGGACGGTGATTGCAGGCGAGGATTACAGCGGGAGCGGCGCTGAATGCTGGAGTTATCTGGCCCAGCGGGGGGAGAGGTGAGTCAGTAAGTAAGTAAGTAAAACTTGATTTGTACAGCACTCTTTACAGCACAAACGCACAGAGAGCTTCACAAAAGTAAAAATTATAAGAACATGCAAACAAGTATACAAGCAGATACAATTAAAACACACAATAAGCGAGGAGATACTATGAAGTGGGCTAAATATGGCTGAAGGTCTGTGTAAATAGGAGTGTTTTTAAATGTTTTTTGAAAATGGGTTCCCAGGACGACGCTCTCAGGGCATCCCAGAGCCTCAGGGCCACTGCAATTCAACTAACAAGAGGCCAAGTGCATAGTGTCTAGATCACTGGCTCAAGTATTGATCTGAATGGATCAGAAAGCAGGGGGTGATGTACGGTGGCTGATGAAGAGCTGGTGTGCAGGTCACTGAAGTGCGAGAACTTGAAGGTGGATCCACGCCCACAGTCCAGACACACAAGAGATTGAAGCTCAGGTGCAACAGGCAGAAATGGAGACATGGCCGAACCCAGCTGGAGCTTATTAAAAAAAAAAATAAAAGGTTTCTGATATCAGTTTAGATCCCATCATCTGGTCTTGGATTTTATCTGCATCAAACCTTCAGTATGTGTTGTTGAAAACCTGTGATCCAAAAACATTGTGATCAAAGCTCGATTCAAGAAGTGGTCAAATACCAGTATATCATGCAGTATATATACATGTTTATTTATATCTTTCACTTAATGTGTCAATTATTATGTGATGAAGTAGAGTAGAGTGGACATTAGGCTCCTATTCAGTCAGATTAAACAATTTGAGGAACTGGATCTCTATCATAATATGTCTTCAGGTGGACCTCTGATCATTGCACTAAAATACACCCACAGTCATAAAGAACACTGATCGGTGACAATCGTGCCACGAGGTCTTCAGTTTATTTTTAGTGCCTACTGTGTAGCAATTAAGACGATAAGAAAACCTGTACAGCAATTACCCAACAACGCTGCAATGCACACAACATATAATTTGATATAATTACAAGTACATTCTAGATGTCAAGTGGGTTTTCTCCAGGTGCTTCAGATTCCCTCCACAGCCCAGAGATGTGCAGTGAATTGCCAAAGGATGCTTCTGTGGGTGTGAATATTTATCTGTCTCGACATGCACCTGCAGCCCTGATGGATCGGCATGTATAGCTTGTGGACTGTATGAATGTTTCATCAAGGTGCATGTGTGTGGGTGTTGTCCAGCAAAAGAGCCGCCACTTGTCAGAAGTGATTACTGTCATGGTTCGACTGTCACCCCAACACCGCCCCCACCCTCTCCTCCTGTCTTGACAGATAAATAATTATGTAGATGATGGTGACAATGAGGAGATGAAGAGGAAGTGTCTTTCTTCCCCTTCCTTGGCTTCACTGGTCAAATTTTTTATAAGACTGTGTTATGAATACTCTGTTTTGATAAAAGAGAAAAACTGTCTGGGGTTTGCATTGATCTCTCAGTCAAGGAGGGAGAAGGGGAGGGACAGGAGTCTGGGGGAGATGAACATCAGCTGTAGAGGACCTAACAACAAGCTAACATGAAGAGCTGGAGGAGAAAAAAGTAATTGTGTGAATTTTTCTTTTCACCCATTGGTATTGTAGCTGGAGGCTGTCTCCCTGCTTGCACCAGGTACACACAGCTCCGACTGTGGAGTTTGTTTATTGCTGCTTCTGTTTTCACTGTTGTCCAACAAGCTCCTGGATCTTTGGGTTTGGCCCGTCCCTCGTGGCCGGGGCTCAGCCTCTGTAGGGCACATGTGGTTTTATGGATTTGGTGTTAATTACCTCCACCAAGGAGGTTTGTCTGTCTGTTGGTTTCCAAAATAACTCTAAAAGTTACAGACAGATTTTGATGAAATTTTCAGGGATTGTTCAGATGGGGATAAGGAACAAATGATTAGATTTTGGGAGTGATCCGGATCACCGTCTGGATCCAGGAATTTTTTGAAGGATTCTTTAACATTGGGAGATAGGACCATATGCGACATTTATTCATATGACTCCACCAAAAATGGTCAAGACACTTTGAAAAAAATACAGGACAAGTTTCTAACATGGTCTACAATATATCAAAGATTGATCCGGATAAAAGAATAATTTAAGATAATATGATCCAGAATATGAAAAACTAGAGGATCTTTGGCTTTTTCATCACAGAAAGAGAATAAATGAAGCTATAAACATGCAACAAAAACCAACATATACCCAAGTCATTGAATAATTTGGAAGGTGTCAATGCATTTGCTGTATCTTCAAAAGCCGAGGAGATAGATCCAGAAGAAAACCGCCATTATATAAAATGCGATTTCTGTGAATAACTCCTAAACTAATATTGATATCTTTATGGATCCAGTTGCTAATGGTATGTTATCATGGTCAAGGAATTTAAAAGTGTTGTTGAAATACATGTGGAAATATCTTTGGTGGAAGTCACAATATGGAAGGAAATGTGCTTGATGGAGGTCTGTGCTCTCTGAGTGCTTTTCTAGTTTATCCTTTGTTTAGTTTTAATTCATAGAAAGTTTGTTTGTTCTCATACCTGTACCTTGGATTGATTTTATTTTTTTTCACAATTGGTCATAGGTCGTACGCGTGAGTGACACTAGCGTAACGCCATGAGTGCAGGCCCCGGTGCAAATATTTTTTTGTACCCCCACCTGTGCCTAAAACACAGGCATGCACACGCACATGCATAGACACACATTCACAACCACTCGAGCAAACTGCTATTGTCACCATGTAGGCTAGGCTAATGCTAAACGTGATAATGCTACCATTTCTCGTCAATTTTCATCCACTTGCCTTCTTTTTTTTTCTTGCTAAAAGGAGAAACACTTCACCTCACACCATCACGAGTCATCATGACTGACAGGTAGCAAGGTGATTGGACAATTGATCGTTTTCTCCTCCCATATCAGCCACTCAGCGTTACCGCACCACTCCGCCCTGAGCTACTCCATCCACAACAACGAGGCCCGTTGCAATTCTGGACAGCTGCTTTTTTTTCAATATTTACGCTGCTGTAGAGTGAAGTTGTGGTTGTACATATTGTCCAGTCGGGTGGTGTCTGTTTGTGTTTTGGCATGCTGCACTATGGGTATAGTTGAGGACCTCTTCCTCTTATTTTTTGGTTCCCTGCCGCAGTGGTAAGCCCCCAGCCAGGTCCTCATTTTATCTTTATGTTAACTGTGTGATTACTTTTGATTTTGTTGGCTTTTTAATGAGCCTGCTCCCTGCCCGGGTGGATTATTGTGAACCTGTGTGACCTTGTATATTTAAAATTCTACTTGTATACTTTTCTGGGGGTGAAATTCTCCCCCTGGTGGCATTGTCAGGTACCTAAATTGACTCCCCCGCCACAGTATATTTAATTCCCTTTGCAGGTGCATGGTACATTAGTCCAATTTTTCACTGGCCACCAGGTAAACCAGGAGCTCAGCTTTCAACTAACGAAGGCAAACACGCTAGCTTGCCTTTCCCTCCCCTGCCAGTCACCGTTTCCTAATGGGGTTATTTTCACAGCAGGCATTTTGACATGTCACAGTAACAAAAGTACAGCTGTAAATAATAAAATTAATGATGGCTGCGTTCTGTTTAGCTGCCTGGTTTTCAGCGGCTCACTGTCACACTGCCATCGCTGACAGGCAGACCTGAAGGGCAGAGCCATCATGTTATTAGTAACATCCATGCTTCTTGTACTGTGATCCAGTCCAAATGTCTGCTGTGAAGAAGAGCGTGTTAGCCTGGATTCAAACTGCTGTAATGATCATGGCAGCCCTATTACCGTCATTGTAGGTGAATAAAGGGAAATTATAAAGTCAATGTTAAAAAACAATTCCCCTCCAGGCGCAACAACTGATGTTTTTCTATAGGTTCAGCTCTGTCTTCTTCTGCTGCTTTGTGTTGAGCTGTGTGTGACATGCATTCCCATTATATCCTCACACCTGTGATCCTGCAGGAATCACCACATCCAACCTGTGAAGGTCTCCTCCCCTTTGCCTTTCATGGTAAACTGGTGTGTGTGTGTGTATATGTGTGTGTGTGTGTGTGTGTGTGTGTGTGTGTGTGTGTGTGTGTGTGTGTGTCAGGGAGACTGAGGAGAAAGCTTTGTATTCTGTGTAGTGCTCTTGCAGCATCTACTTAAACTTCCTACACCGGACATCAGGTTCACCTCCTGTGTTACTGTTTATACTTTAAGCCTTATTTTTTTGTTGATGTGTTAAATTGCTGCTCATCAACAAAGACAGATCTACGGAAGAGTATTAGGGCCACCTGGAGAAAAAAAAATTAGAGAAGGTAGATTTTTTTTTCATCACGCACATCAAGAAAAAAGTCGAAATGTCAAGAAAAAAGTAAAAATGTCGAGAATAAAGTCGAAATATCAAGAAAAAAGTCGAAATACAATGTCGAACACAGTTGAACTACAAAATCAAGAATGTCGAAATTGTCGCGTTGTGTTGCGTTCAACATTTTGACTATATTCTCGACGTTATATTTCAACTGTTTTTCTCGACATAGAATTTCGACTTTATTCTCGAAGTGCATGATGACAAAAAATCTACCTTTTCTATTTTTTTTTTCTGGGTGGCCCTAATACTCTTCCATACAGATCAGATATTATTGTAAATGATTATATTGATTAAATAAGAGTTTCACAAAATAATTAGTGTTGATTTCTTTGAAATTCTTAGTTTCACATTTTCTTATTCTATATTTCCCTATTTTCTTATCTTATTTTGAAGTTATTTTAAACCCATTTTGCACTGTACTTCTTCCTTTGCACTCCTGTTCCTGTTTTTCCTGTTTCATATCAATTTTAAAAAGTTACAACAGTAGATCAGCCAGGACCACATGTCTAACACATTATCAGAGTAAACACCTTCACCTTGCTGTGCTGGGCAGTGGAAACATACTTGCACTCTCCCAACACAGCTGATGCATCAAAATGAAACACACTGGTCGGTACTGGTTATTGTTAAAGTTGCTTCACTTTGGAGAGTTAATAGTTTCCAAAGTGCACTGTGACTTTCCTCAGTGGTGCATTTATGTGCTGAAGTGAAAGCCTGATTACTGCAGCCCCTCTGTTGTGCTGCCATAAAGCGTCCCATTGAGAAGTAGTGGGAGTAAGAATCTCAACAGGTAATACTGACTCTTAGCAGAGCTGAGTGAGTAATCTGTGCAGTACAGCATAGTGAGAAAATTAAATTTTACGCCAGAGTGGAAGTGAGTTTTTACTGCAGCATATGGGACGTTGTATTGTTATGGGGTTGCAGTTAAGCTGACAAAGTTGTGCATCCAGGAGGTTTCGATTAGAAATTTGGTTCGCTTCACGGATCAGAGTTGACCCAGTTGGAAATTTATCCTATTTACCAATCCAGCACAAAACTAAGAAGAGAGGCAGAAGTTAGATTAGTAGAGTTTGGCATTTGAACGTTGCCATATTGGCTTTTTGGAGCCAGAAGTGACCATATTAGGATATAAATGATGATACCGCATAGTTTCTCAGTAACAGGGAAGTTTGCATTGAATAATATTTAAAAGAAAACAAGATACACACTGTTTTTTAAATGAATCATTCTCATCATTTTCATAAAGAAGCTGTTGGAGGTGAAAATCACTTTACAGATTGTAATCACTTTGCTTACCTCAGCCAGCAACTAGTGGTTATCAGTGGTAGTGCCCTTTATTGCAGGGGTCCCCAAACTTTTTTGACACCACAGACCGGCCTTCAATATGTGTCAGATAAATACAGCAAAAATAAAATAACACGACCACCATAGAAATGAAACCTCTAACACTGAGCTTATCGCCAGCGCTACAGAGTGGCTAGCATAAACCAACTTACTGTAATTCCTCAGCCATTTGCGCTAGCTACATGATTCCAGCTGATTCTGAAAGCTGACAAGTGTAGTGTTTAGTATATATTACATACATTATGGTAGTAATGCAGGGGAATAGAGTCATGCTGTGACATGCAGTGTTCCGTACATATTACCTACATTACGGTAGTGTACAGAAGCTCCACTTGTCAGGTTTCAGAATCAGCTGGAATCACGTTGCTAGCGCAAATGGCAGAGGAATTACCGTGATTTGATTGACACGCCGCTTTCTGTCAGCAGCTAAATGTTCAGGGTAAAAGGGTTAAGTTGACCTCTTCCCCTTTGCAAAGAAGCTCTCCATAGACGTTTGTTTTTTACTCATTTTCGCTACTTTGCAGGCTTATTTTTTGGGTAACGTAAATGACACATTGTGTCATGTGACCAAGACGACTGTATTGATATGTCAAGAGGCACAGGCGAAAGTAAAGTCAGAGAGAATCCGGTTATTTTTCAAAATAAAACGTCTTTCAGACTCTAATAGTCAATACAACAGAAATTATATAAATTATTATTTGTTCTTTCCATGCAGCTCGGTAACACATGCCCCACAGACCAGTACCTGTCCATGGCTCAGTGGTTGGGGACCGCTGCTTTATTGCACTTCCACATTGGCTTCACTTTTGAGACCCTGCTGCTTTGTCCATTTCTATATATAGTGTACGCTCCCTAGCAACCAAACAGGAGAGAAATTCAATGGCATTGTGTAAAAAACATAATCAGTACCATTGTGCTTCGAATTGAACCGTTTCCAACTGACTGACGTTAACCAACACTTTACAATCTACCACAATAACAAGGTGCTACTGAGCAAAAAATGACAAAGTATTTAGTAAATGGGCATACTGCCAACTAGTTTCAACTCAGTTTTCATCAGTGCAGGTAAAAAACGTTCATCAATATGTCAAGGCTGGCATCAGCTGTGAAGCAATCAGACAGGATCGTCTCAGGTGCACTAACTGTGTGTGAAATTAGACTCATTCCAACACCAGAATCTTAATGATGAACAGAGTCATCACAAACATTTAGATTTTGACAAACAATCGCACAAATATATTAACCTGATGGTAAATTATTTGGCTTAAACATGCAAAACCGCTGGTCTGATCTTTTAAGTTGCACTGGCCCTAAGCAACTCTAATGCGCTTAAGTCAAGTGTTGTGTTCACTGACAACTAAAGCTGTTTGAACACAGATATGTAGAAGTGTGCGAGAGCTCACATCTTTCCAAAAAGAGCAAGTTACCGAACTTTATCCACTTAACACTCGTAACATGAAGTGGATGGTATTAATGGAGATGTACAGGTTCAGGGAAGTCATACTCATAGACTCATAGAGGTAATTTTTTTTTGTTTGTTTGACAAATGTTTACTGTTCCTAGAAACCTCACAATAAGGTCATTAGTGATGTGAGCATCTGATTGCCACAATTTGTTTACGTAGAGATTAATTGGCAGGAAACACCAAGATGCAGGTCACTGAATAAGGTCAAGGTCAATGAATAATATTAATTTGAGAATTAGCAAAGTAATATAAAACGGCAAACCCCCAAGTATTAAAAAAATAATAATAACCGTTGCCTCACTGGGTTGCTGCTTTTTTGCAGATGATGTGGTCCTGTTGGCTTCATCAGACCATGACCTTCAGCACCTCCAAATCTGAGGCCATGGTGCTCAGCCGGAAAAGGGACAGCTCCCTCTAGATTGGGGAGGAGATCCTGCTCTAAATGGCGGAGTTTAAGTACCTTTGTTCATGAGTGAGGGAGGAAAGGAGCAGGAGATCAACAGGTGGATTGGAGCACCGTCAGCAGCATCTGCAATGATGTAGACTCTGCATGGATTCGTTGTGATGAAGAGGGAGCCGAGCCGAAACGTAAAGCTCTTGATTTACTGGTTGATCTTCATTCCTACCCTCACCTATGGTCACGAGCTTTGGGTTGTGACTGAAAGAACAAGATCATGGTTACAAGTGGTGGAAATGAGCTTCCTCCGTAGGGTGGCCGGGCTCTCAGGAGCTCAGACATCTGGGAGGAGCTCGGAGTAGAGCTGCTGCTCCTCCACGTTGAGAAGAGCCAGATGAGGTGGCTTGGGAATCTAATTAGGAGCCTCCCTCCCTGGTGAGGTGTTCAGGGCACGTCCCCAGGGAAGACTCAGGACACATTGGAGAGACTCGAAGAGCTGGACCCAGTCGCCGGGGAGAGGGAAGTCTGGGCTTCCCTGCTTAGGCTGCTGCCCCCCGACCTGACCAGATGAGCAGTGATGGATGGATGTTGCCTTACAGCAAGAAGGTTCTGTGTGTGTGTGGGTTTTCCTCCCGCAGTCCAAAGACATGCTTGTTAGATGGATTGATTAGTCTGGATTGACCATGTGTGAGTGTGAGCATGGATGGTTGTCTGTCTTTGTGTGATGGCGATCTGTCCAGGGTGTACTCCACCTCTCCTTCTAACACATACTCAAACCAAAACATACTCACAAATAAACACTGGCCTTTGTAGAGTGTATTTGGGCTATAAACTGCTAAACTTAAAGTGGCAAGATGCAACAGACCAAGGCCAGACTCATTTGACAGATTTGCAGATAACTGACTTATCACAGAGAGACCCATTTTTCCACCGTGCTGCAGTGAATTAGTGGTAGAATAGGATTATCCATGGTCTGGTCATGTTTGCAAAACAGCATACAATAGACAACATGCAATAATAGTAGATCTGTCCCCCACATTTCAGACAGACATCGTCAGTGGAAGATACTGTGAATATTGTGGAATCGGGAACATCTCAAGTTTCAGTGTCCTTCATGTACAAAATTACAATCAGTATATGATGAATTTCCTCACCTGACAAGAATCTTAAATGCAATAACCACTTTTCTTTTGTTTTTCCTTGTGGGCGGCTTAATTGTTTAGCCCACTATCATTAGTTGGGTTACCAAGCAACAGGAGAGACAAGGCTAATCACCCTCACAGGCAGGGGTGACGGGGGTGGAGCAGAGTTGGAGATAAAAACAAGAATGAGCTACAGGCACTGTCATTACAGGATGAAAGATGGGAAGTGGAGGGGGGCGGGGTGACGGTGCTTTGCACAGAGTGAGCCTAAGAAAAAAAAAAGACTGATGAAGAAGAAAAAAGGATGGAGAAGGAAATAAAAAGTGGAGATCACAGGGAGAGTAGAAGGATGTGAACAAAAAGAGAGGCAAGGATGAAATTATCATTTCAACAATATAGGGAAATCAACCACTGTGAAGTTCTGAGGTTTCAATCAGGCGCCTTACTAATGCTGTACTTCAGATGGTAAAAAAAAAAAAATAAGCAGTGGGAAAAAGACTTTATTTCAAAGATGATGAAAGATGCAAAGTGCTGCTGCGTGTGGTGCATTGTTTTCTGGAGCTATACAAGAAACGCACCTGCCTATGTATACCTGTCTATGTATGTATATATACACACACACACACACACACACACCTCTATCATGTCAAGTAAGGGATTGTGCAACTGAACACAAACCAAATCTTTACACACTGATAAAGTATCATGTCAATAATTCTCTAACATTGAGCAGGTTAAATTCAATAGATAATCCAATATTGTCAGCATCATAATGTTACACTAATTAAATTTTTAGTAAATTACATGTACACAGTGGTGGACAAAGTACTCAACTTAAGTGCTTGAGTCAAAGTACTGATACTCATGGTCAAATCTTACTCAACTACTAATAAAAGTTATTGGTCAAAATGTTACTCAAGTTAAAGTACTAAAGTACATGCATTTAAAAATACTTCAATATTCAAAAGTAAAAAGTAAAAGGACATTTTCTAATATCAGTACATTGCTGTATTGTTCTCAGTGTCCGAGTCAATCCCCGACTAACGTCTGCTTCCTGTTAATGTGGGATTTTAATCTGAAAGTGCTTCGATGAAAAGAAAACTCCTTCCTGCAGAGTGTGCATAATACTTTGTTGGTTGACTGTTCGGTTTTGCTTTTTTGTTTTCAAATTTCCCATCGAGAGGCTAACATGCTGTTTAGCGTTTTTAAAAAAAAAAAAGTAAAACGACAAAACCGAGCTGTTTCCTGTCTTCCCTCTTTATTGTTTGGTTCGCTGCCTGTCACTTCCTGCCGATTTGCGCATGCGCGACAGTAACTCTACCTGGACAAACTGCCTGAAACACATTGCCCGCATAGACTGTATATAAAGTAAGTAACAACACACTTCCTGGGAATGTAGTGGAGTCCAAAGTACAATATTTACCTTTGAAATGTAGCGGAGTGAAAGTAAAAGTTTCCAAAAAAACAAATACTCAAGTAAAGTACAGATACTGAAAAAATTTACTTAAGTGCAGTACCCAAGTAAATGTACTCCATTACTGTCCACCACTGCATGTACAGTGGTTTTATTGCAGTGTCTATTGTTCCTGGACAGAACAATGAGAAAAGTATTACAGAAATCTAACGAGCTCGCACAGACACACACAGAGATAGACACTTGCAATTAGTTTTAATGAGTTTGTTTCACTTGATAAAATAATAAGAGACACGGCAGCAGCGACACAGGAACCCACACAGGGTCTGCATGGTTAATTAGAAGCACTGACACTTTCATCTGTTTCCTGTCCCTCATCTCTGTCCTGATCTTTGTAATGTGTTCAACGCACGCTTGGGTCAGATAAAGCAGATGTCATTGTCATCAGCATACTGCCGACAGAACAACCTCGTGTACGAATCCACTAAAACTTTTAAAATGTAATCAAGTGGAAACTCGGAGCACATGAAGAGATTTAAAATAAAACATCCACATGTGTCTGCTACATCATTTGTGAAGTGAGGGCTTTGACACAAAGTCTTTTAAGAATTGCTGAGAGATTGTTTGTTTGAACCTCTTGCTGTCAATCATTTCATGAGTGGGAGTCTTGTTTTTCTCAAAGATAGATGCTTTATTATTAGATCTGTCTTTATGGACTAAAACTCCTGAGTCAAACCCAAGGTCTTCATCTCTCTTTTTATCACCGACTGTTTGTCTGTTCACTCCTTTGATAGATGGAGTTTTTCAAAAACGTCTTTTATTGTGCATTGAGTGAGTAGCACTGGTGTTTTGTCGGGTAATTTTGACAAAACACTTGTTTTCACAAAAAAAGTGGAGGAACTTTAATGGACATCTTGAATTCGCTGCTTTTTGGATCTGCTTCTGTCAACACTCAAGGTTGGACAGTGACGTGAGGGGTTGATAGAGTCGTCTGTCATTGACAGTAGATGATACCGTGGAGATTGTGGCTCAAGTATCACGAGCTAATTGTCCAGCTCCTCCTGTCCACATGTCAAAGTGTCCTTGGGTAAGACACTGAAGCTTAAGCTGTTCCCCTGGGGAGCAGCTTTGTTGCCACTGGTGCTAAAAAACATGCTATGTAAGTGCAGTTCATTTACCATAATTGGAGGACTTTATAGAGCCTTTAATACAAAATGTGCAAGACAACATAATATTATAATGATCAAAATCAAATGCTAATGTCAAATAGTCCATCAACTACTGGTAATTTCTGTATCCAGGATCCAGAGACAAAATATCTGACAACAAAATGTGTTAAACTCACGCTCCATTTGTGCCTGTGTTTTGTTAATGCTGGCGAACCAGACAGTACATCTGCAATAAATTAAATAACATAATCCCAATAGTTCTGAATTTAATGATCATTAAGTTGGAGGGATGAGACGCTCGCAGAACAGCTGTTGTTTTTCTGTCCTGCGCTTTCATAATTAGTCACAGTTATATCCTCCTTACATTTTCTCAATTGTTCTGTTTATGTTGTCACTTGTCAGCTCAGCCATGAAGGTTATAGATAAATATATATTTTGAGGATTCTCAACAGCAATACTTTCTGACTGTGGAATCAGCTCTGCATCAAGACTACATCCAGATGCAAAGTGAAATGGTGGATAAATACATGGATAAGTCCTGAAGAGTAAAAATTAGGGCTGTCGAAATTAACGTATTATACAGATTAATCCATCATCATGATTAATCTGATTACTAATTTTAACACAATTAATCCATCTGCAGCACAGAAAGACTCTGAACGTCCCTGGCAACACATTTCAGGCAGTTTGTCCAAGTGGAGTTGGTGTCACACATGCACCAATAGGCAGTTAATCCTGTGGTGACAGGAAGCAGAACCAACCAATAAACATGGAGGATACTGAACAGCAGGTTGCTCCTCTCGATAGGAAGTGTGAGTACAAACTAATCAAGACAGAACAGTTGACCGACACTCTGCAGGAAGAAGTTTTCTTTTCTCTGAAGCCCTTTCAGCTTAAAATACCACATTAACGGGAAGCATACATTAGCACATACTGCTAGCACTTCGGCTAACGCATCATCCAGCTTGTGACAAACCACCTTCATGCAAAATGAAATGCGATTAATATAAATTAAAAAGTACCGTATTTTCTGGACTATAAGCCGCTACTTTTTTCCGACGCGTTGAACTTAAACACCGGTGTTTCTCATGTAACAGCGGCACGAAGCTTGTTTTTTCAAGCTAGCAAGCTCCGTACCGCCGATACATTTAGCGTCATCACATCAGACCCGGTCAGAGTGGACCACATGAAACTGTTTGAATAAATTCAATAGCGGCTTATAGACAGGTGCGCTCAATATTCTGGAAAATACGGTAATGATATTTAATCGTGATTAATCAAAATTAATCAACCCTGTGATTAATCTGATTAAAAATTTGACAGCACTAGTAAAAATGCTTCCAGCTCATGTTTTGTCTTGATGATCAGCAGGTGATGTCAGGGTTTTGATTGCTGAAATCTACCAACTCTAACTTTAAAAAACCTGAGTATTTTTTGGTAGCCCAGCCCATTTCCTTCAACATCTCATTAACTGATTTTTTTTTTTCTGCTCTTGAAGCTGCATAATGTTGAAAACTTGTCCCGCGAGTCATTCTGATGTCATCAGCTAAAGTCAACTCTTATTAATGATGTCACGGTCCAGCAGATATTAGGTTTTAAAACACAGGAATATTTAGGAGCGTGGTTACTTTCATTCACAGGGTTAGTGTCCAATGAGACCAGAACTGAACTCCAGTCTCATACAGTGTCAGTGTCCTCAGGTTCAAGGGTCCTCACTCCTCCTTTCATATCCAAATATGGTATACTTCATGTTTAAATGCTGATCTGCTGGCTTCAAAATAAAAGTCCACGAACCATGAACCGTGGCGTCATGGTAGCTTCATCCAATCTGAATACTGTCTGTGGTTACATCATCCACAGCACCATCACTCCTTCAGTTACATGTGATGCTGCATGTTCAAGCTTCCAGTGGGAAAACATTGAAACTATTCACTTGGAGAATACTCAGCTTCACAAAACTGTATCTGCTTTGAATGGGAACACATTCATAACAGAAACAGATAGAATTACAATAGACACAATTGCGCAATAATTACAGAATAAGTTGGACTGTGGTGTTCCCAATGAGCAAACGCCAGGAATGACTTGCTGAAGTGTAATAGCAGCTGCGGGAACAAGTCATTACCAGGAACAAGTCGTGGTAATGATCCATTTTGCTGCGGCGGCGGAGCTGTGACAAGCGTTGTTGTTTAGGAAAATCACTCCCTTCAGAGCGGCAGATGTAAAAAGCTGTCATGAAGTGAATATATAGCCTCGGCTGAAATGCTGCCGTGCTGGCGTAAGGAGATGAAATGAACATTTATTTCTCTGAAATTGAGTCAAAATCGTTCAAAGTTCCAGCTTTGCCTTCCCTTCTGGGCCTCACACTCCTCCGTCATCACCCCAACACCTCCAGCCTGAATCTCCATCCATCACCTCCTGATCCACTTTTCAGTCATCCTTCATTTCTGCAGCTTTTCTTTCTTTAGCTGCAGTGCAAATTATGTCCTCGTTAATGTCTTGATTTGCTTCTCAGGCTGTTCATCAAAAATTATTCTATCTATGCATCCGTCCTATGTATTTCTATCCTCAGATCAAATCAAATCAGATTAAATCAAATCAAATCAAATCAAATGCCTTTATTGTCAGTGGACATTTATCCTCACTCGTAGGTTTATTTGATTTCATGTTCTCTCAACAAATTTAAATGAAGGCTAATGAAAAAAAAAAATTAAAAGTCTATGTAATAAAACAAAAAAAACCTTTCTCGCTTTTCTCACTGGCTCCCTCTTTCACCTCTGCCCCCTCTCCCACACAGAGAGTAAATTACCGTTCGGCTAAATTGAGTTCGAACAGCTATAAACAATCAGCACCTGGCAGTTTAAAACCTGCCTCTGTGTGTGTGTGTGTGTGTGTGTGTGTGTGTGTTACACCGCTATGAAAGCTGGACCTGCCGCCTCTCCCCGGTGAAATATAACTTCATAAGCATACAGATGAGCATTACACATCGGTCTTACAATAACATGCAGTAAATATAGATATTAACTGGTGAATGTGTTCATTCCTATGTTATCTCATGCAGCGCTGAGCATTTCTTTACATTCATATTAAATATCTCGTTTTGAATTACGACAAAGCCTTAATGTTCATTCTTTCTGATTTTATTACCTAAAATTGAGGTTGCAACAATTATTTTGACCAAAGGATATCATATATATTTTTGTCTTTTTCTTAATTTGTCATACATAACATGAATGTGTCTCAATAAAATAAAAAGATGGGATAAAATCACATATGTTCAAATTACCATCTCAGTGGTTTGTGTGGTTCATTAGCAGAATAGTGAAACTATTTTTTTTAATTCAAAAATTATCAAAACAAACTTGAAGGAAAATTGTGAATATTCAATGATTGCAAAAATATAGAAAATAAAATACACGTATAATGCATATATAAACACCATGTCCTGCAGGTCTTGTAATAACACAAGTTCATTTTCTTTTCAACTGAACTGAAATTAAATTTAATCAAATCATTTTTCACATAAAGTCCAGAGATGATATTTAATCAAATCACCCTTCATATAAACTTCTTCTGTGGTGTTCATACCACTAATAATCACGTGTACATGTAACTGGATATGAGCATCTATCCAGACGACAGCGTGTTATTGCTCAGCCTTCCAAGTATGATGGTGTTTGCGTTGTTAGGTCCCCATCAACACACCATAGACACTGGTGTGTCTGGAGTCATCTTCATTATTGTTTAGCAACCACATCCTTGCCAGTTTTGTTTCTGTTATTCTTGGTTTTATCAATAATCAGAAGGTGGTTTATGAGGCTTTTACAAATAATTCACAGTAAAATTAGACTTTTACTGGCCATTTATTGGTAGACTGGGCTTTTAAGTTTTTATTGTGTTGAGTGTTAAGTGGAGACTGAAGCTGTGACTGTGGCCTCTGCTGCTAAGGTAAGCCCACTGTGGCATGATCCATCATCGCTGGCCCACCTCTGGGCCTGTGTTAGGATGTTTATGTTCCCTGGAGGTCTGACTGTTTGCTCATGGATTAAAGACGGGGTTTCACAGCGAGCAGGAACAGTCTGGTCTTGGGGGGATTTTGCCTGTTGAGATGTTATCTACAGTAAGTGCTGCTGATGTAAGAACAGCTCCAACCAATGAGTGAAAAATGACTTCCCATCGACCAGTTTATTAGCCAGTATAATATAAATCAGATTTGGTCTTTCAGGTGAGAAAAATGAAGTTCCCGGCAGTGCTGGATGAATATGTTTTGATATAGGTTTTGATCATCCGTCATTATTACTCCAGAGGAGACAAAGAATGAAAGACATCATCAAGAGTCAGAGAATCAATATTTGCTAAGACACAGGTGACATGTGCCAATAATGGTTTGTACGTATCATTACTAATACAGGAAGTTAACACAATATCTTCAGTGTGAGAGTCGAATTTACCGACAGTGATGTGAGCGCAGACTGTGAATTATTATTATTATTCTTCAGCTTTGACTTGAGTTATTGTCATTAAAATGTATCAAAACATGGATATAGTCCAAGTTTGGGAGCGTGCCTCTAATGTTTAAATATCCAGAGACTGTGTTGTGTTGTGTGGAGACAGTGCAGCTCAGACTATTGGATGATAAATCAGATTTTTGTAGGAGACACTGTTGATTACTGGGACTAAAAGCAGCCATATTTGAAAGGATGCTAGAAGGTCCCGGTTCTACAAGAGCCCATGTTGCACAATTATTTACAATAAGAGTGAAGAGTGTGTGGTGGCTGGCCTCCAGTTAGTCGTTGGGTATAAAAGTGAAGATAAATAATGTGGCAGACGTTTTCAGACTGCATTTTATTCACTGTATTACCTCGTGGGTGAATCTGTGTATTGGTACAGGACACTAGCGTAACATCATGGGTGTAGGCCTGGGTGCAAATATTTTTTTTGTGCCCCCACACCTGCCTGAAACACAAGCGCACCTCGTGCACACTACACGCAGGCACACACACACACACAGCCACTCAAGAGAGGCTAACGCTAAATGTGATGCTACATTTTCTCGTCAATTTTCATCCACTTGCTTTTTTTTTTCTTGCTGAAATGAGAAACAACTCACCTCACACCACACTGCGACTCATCATGACTGACAGGGATCAACGTGATTGGACAAATTATCTTTTCCTCCTCCCAAACCAGCCACTCAGCGTTACCATAGCGACCCGCCCCAAGCTGTTCCCTTCACAATAACGGAGCCTGTGGCAATTCCTGACATCTGCTTTTTTTGTTTTCTTTTTTTTCTTCCTTCATTGGCCCCTGATGGCGTCTGGGCCCCGGTTGCACCGTCCATATTTACACCACTGGTACAGGGTCTCCTGATACATGTCTGTATTTGGAGGTGGGAGGTCGATCCTGAATTAAAATCATCATAACTCATTGAATTCTTGACTCGTTTTGAAGCAGTTTGCTTTGGTATATACAACAGATATGTCCTCAGGATCCAGGATGCCTGATGTAGTTAAAAATTTTGCACTTTTGGCCTCCGCTTCAGGATTTACTTAAGAGAAATTTGACGACGTCTTTCCAACAGTGTAACAGGCCAGATCGAGCTGAGACATATTCATGTTCAGTGTGCTCAGTATTGAAAACCAAACAACTTATTTCCATGTTTATAGAGGACTAGGTATTAGTAACTACTTTCATGTGATATATGTTGCAATTTGCTGAAGTAATGTATGAGAGTAAAAAACAAAACATATGGACACGAATGTATGAAACCTGCTGTTCTCATACTGACATTAAATGAAATCAAGTAATGAAGGTAACATGTTCAACTACACTTATGATCAATGTTGGATCAAAATATTGAAATTATAGGTTTTTATAGACATTAACATATTGTGACAGAGACAAATCTGTTATTTACAAGTCTGAAGGAAATACAAAAACACCACAGATATGCTGTGATTACTTTTATTCAACATACAAGTTACAACTAAAGTGATATTTACAATTTACTTGAAAATATACTTTAAAAATAACTTCATTTGCAGACATTCTTCAATATTGTTTAACCATTTGTAAAATATTTTAAAACTGTTTAAGAAATGCTCATTTGCATATTTCAGTCCTTTATTATCCATCAATCATGGTTCTGAATAAGAAATGATATTACTATTTTTAAAGCAGTTCAATAAACTACAGTTCTTGAGTTAAAAAATGAGCCTATTTGAGAAATCAATTTATTTTTTCACACTGTTGTTCACTTTGACTTGATCTGGCTCTAATGTACACAAATAACAATGATGCAACCTTGTCTAGATGCTGTACGGAGAACAAACGGAGGAATACATTCATTATAAGCTCTTAGCATTAATTAATTTTACATTTCTAATCAGATGAGATGTGAAAAAAGCTCCAGCTGAACGCAACCACTAAGTGTTTGAGATGCACGGCAGCAATAGTCATTGTTTTCTCTATGTCATTACAAAAAGCATCTCTCAACACAAACACGTTTCTCTGCAGATAGAAAATTGCTGATCTGTATATGTTTCTGAGACTGAACCGACTCTTCAGTGATGACACACATATTCTCACCCACGCACTCCCTGCAGGTCCATGTGAAGTCCATCCATCACAGGCTGTTGACAGGGCTTTTAAGACCGACATCTTCCATCTTTCAGTGTTTCAACCGTTCACACATAAAAACACATATTTCATTTTGGCTGAGCACTTTTCACACACACAATGTTCACCCATAAATTTCATACAGCTGCGCCACAGACTTGGGGTCAACAACCATTCGGCAGGAACACAATCTTAAAGTTGAAATTTGAAAAAAGGTAAAAGCTTGAAGAGAATAGGTTCTGCTTGGATGAAGCTCTCAGACCTCCAGCTTCTCTGGTTTCCTCCCACACTCTGAGCATTCAGGTCAGATCGGGCGAAAAGTGTATATTGCTTGTAACTGCGGATGTGTTGATTGCAGGATGTGGCGTGGATGGCACAGAGTTCAGACCTTCTGTGGCCCTGAACAGATTAAGTGGGGGAGTAAACTGGAGGGATGGATGCCTTTT